>VDFB02281492.1:404031713-404292267 GCA_007258455.2 Sequoia sempervirens | reverse complement strand
TTTGAAGGGGTAATGATCCAATAGATTATATTATTTATTTATTAAAGACAAAATCGTAAATTACAATTATAAATAATGAGTATTTTAAATTTAATATGGATTAATAATCCATTTATTATTAAAGTTTATTTATAAATTTAAAATATTTCATGAATATGTAAATAAAAATATAAAATTACAATTATAAATAGTGTTTATTTTGAAATTTAATATAATGGATTAATTATCCATTTAAAATGTAGTTTATTTATAAATTTTGAATTATTTGGTTAAAGAGGTGAATGAAAGGTAAACAAAAGACAATTATGTTATTTTTGTTTTTTTTATGTAAGAATATATATATATAAACATATAAATAAAATTGATATAATGAATAAACTTATTTAAGTAGCTAAAGATTTATACATGTCTTTGCTTGTGCCCTCCACCGGGCTTCAAGTCTTTCTTCCAAATCCACATGTCATGTCCCAGCTTCCACACCTTTATTTGCAAGGCATTGTAATTATATGAGCATGGAACATTTGTCTCCGCCATAGGCGATTTTCTTAAGCCAAGGGGAAGAAGGGAAAAGGAGGTAGGTGGAGGAAGAAGGGGATACGTGAGGGGAGCTCAAGGAGAGGGGGTGGCTCAAAGAGAACAGAGAGTCGGGGGAGGAGTCCTTGGATTTTCTTTAAGCTTCTAAGGTATTCCTATTATCCTTTGCCCTGGTTGAATTCTTAAACTGACAAATAAGATAGGTTTCATGAGGAATGTTATCATGCCTGATTACATATATATATATATATATATATATATATATATATATATATATATATATATATATATATATATATATATATATATATATATATTTTATAGACTCCAGACTAATGGCAGTTTAACTCTTCAAATGGTAAAAAGAATGGTGGCGAAAGTTTAATCCTTGTTACTTGCATATAATTAAATCTAGTTAGGGTTTATCCTTCAAATAATTCGTTCCAGGTGATGACATCTCTTGAAATATTTATTTAAACAGTTATTTTTCTCTGTCTATGGTTTCACATTTGTCTAATGTTTGTCTGTGCAGTTGTGAATATAATTTCTTGCATAATTTCCCTTCTGTTACACAATGAAGGATGTCGATACCTTGTTCCCAAGCCCCGTTTGGAACTAGAAAAAAGGGAAATTTGGGACAGGTTGTCAAATCTGGCTTTATACTTACTATTTACAGTGTTGGCTTCACAACAATCACTTTGTGCATATTCTCTAATGCTGTATGTTTCGGTGAATACCCACGCCTTGTTCAATAGTATCCATTGTGGCCTAGGAAGATAGGACATGGGTAAAAGTCTTGGAATTCAACCTTATGCATGCCAATTGCTTTTGCTTCAAACTTCTTAACCTCTTTCAATGATCTCAGCTTGTGCATATCTTAAATTATTGCATTCCATGAGAACGAATTCCTTTGATGCATTTTGTCAAACAATATACACGCCTTGCCTATGCTTTCACATTCTGCATACATTTTTATGAAGACAATTGCAACTGGAACCTCTAACAAAATTCCTCCACACTTTTTATGCTTTGAAGGATGCTCATACCCTGTTTCTTAGCTCTCCTATTGGCACGATAGGGAGGATACTAGCTAAGGTTGTGTGAACGGGGTTTTACACCTGCCAATTGTGTTTTCTTGAAATTTTCTTAAGTCGTTGCAACAAATCAATACTGCGCATATCTATCTATCACCACATTCCATGAGATTCACACTTCTTTGAGTGTTTCTATCAAACGGTTGCTTTCCTTGTCCATGTTGTGGATGTGAAGGTCAACCATGTATTTCTAGTGATCATCCACTAAAACCTGTAGGATTGCGTACACCCAGAACACAAGCAAAGTTTCCAATGTTAGGATGGATTTTAGAGTGCTTCATTAATTCAAAGATTTTGAGAGCTGCCTTGCAAAATCCATTTGGGCACATTCTGCAACCCGTCATATCTGCAACAATGCTTGTAAATAGAATGTTGTAGAGGGATAAATAATCTCTCTGAATTCATTGTCAACCGGTTTCAGCCGTCGCACTTGAGCATATTAGAAAATTTGAAAGGTTTAAATAACCTTCCTGATTCCTTTCACTGCCTGTCTCAGCCACAACAATTGAACAAAATAGGAAGTTTAAAAGTTTAAATGACCTCCTTGATTCTGTTGACAATCTATCGCAGATGCAACACTCAAACATAGAAGGGTGTAAAAGTTTAAATAGCACCCCTCTCTGTGCATATCCTGCAATCCTCGCATTCCCATGAGCTCACATTTCCTTGAGGCACTCTGTCAAAAAAGTTCACGTGCCTTACTATGCCTCCACAGTTTTTGCATACATTTCTACCAGAGCTGTTCCAAATGTAACATTTGACAGAAATCCACCTTCTATTATCTTCGATGGATGTACATACCCTACTCCAAAGCTCTCATATTATTTCAGGAAGCAGAGGGGGTGTTGGATAACGTTTGGGGAATCTAGGCTTTATGCCTGCCAATTTCATTTCCTTGAGTGGTGCTAAAGCCCTCTGAACAACCCAAATTGTGCAATCTGTAATTATTGCGGTGCATGAGAAAACATTTATTTGAGGAATTTTGTCAAGCAGTTCGCATGCATAGTGTATTTCATATTTTGTATGCATACCTACCAACGCAATTGCAACTACAAAAACTGTGAAATTTTCTACAACCGTTAATTACAACATGCATTTAATTGTTCTATTTGATAAGTCTTAGTGATAATATTAAAATGGTTGTCGTGGTATTAATAACATTAGAAACTTTCAATAGTTATAACAATATAAAACATAAAACATGGAAAGTAAAAATAAACACAAATGGTGGATAAGGAATAAAGTAGAGCTTCTCATGAGAGAGAAGATCACTTTACTTTAAAACAAGAATATATATTAAAAGATAAAAGATTCCTCAAGGTTTTAAAGAATAATTTTGGTATGATATAATAAATTGATTTATGATTTCCATGTAACTAGTTTTAGTTAATTTTAATTCTTTTAAATTATATAAACATATTTATATAAGAATAAAGTGAATAAAATAGATTTTTTTAAAGTATATCAAAATAAGGGGAAATAAATAAATAAAAATAATAGCATCAATAACTATTTGTATAAATCAATGTTAGTATCATTGTCACTAGATTTAATCATGAATGTTTAAATTTAATTCTTGTAGATCAATCTTAAAATTAATAATGATATTGATATATTGTTTTCAATCTTATATGAATATTAATGTAATACCTCTAGGAAACATTAACAATAGATAAGTAGGAGGTATTTTTGTTATATATAGAAATATCTCAACATTAATAATAATCAATCAAGATTGCATAATAATGTATTCCATGACTATAATAGCATCAATGCCAATAAAGATGTGTAACGATTAAATACTAACGTTAATAATAACACAACAGAGAGGTGTAAATAAGTGTTGTGAACGTTGGACAAGTGCTCTTAAAATTGGATTTAATTACAAGTGCTTTTAAAATTTAGATTAATTATTGATATAGTTAATAATGTATTATTAAAATAGGTTACTTGATTTATTGATTTAAGGTGAATAGTATGTGAATTGATTTTAGGATGGTGAAGGAATTTTGTTAAGAAGAAAGATAGAATGTTTTAATAGAGAATTGCAAATAGAAGATATATGTTAGGATAAGCAGCTTTTGACTTAAAATTTTTAAGGTTCGTATATTTATCTAAGTGGTTCGACTTGTTTTCATGTTGGGATATTCAAGTGTCTTCAATTGTTAAATTTATTTGTATCAATACATGAGTTGTGAAGGTTTTTCCATAGTTATGGTTTACTGTTTGGATAAATAAGGAATTTTAGTAAATATGAAAATAATGTCACAGTTGGATGTATTGTTTGTTGATTATTATTGGTTTTGTTTAAGTGGTTAATTAGTCATATTATTAGCTTGTTAGGACATCATGTGTGGAGAAAATTGAGGTCTCCCTTGGATGTCCTATCGGATGAATTTCTTGTGGTTGATTTTGTATTGAATTGATTATGTAAGATTTGCTTGAACTGAAAACCTTGTTGTTGATTGGGCATTGTTTCAATGTTTAGAAATTTATGTTGGATTTTAGTTATTATGGTGGATCCTGATTTATATTTGATTATGATTATTTCCTTTTATGGAAGGGGCCCGTTTGTTCCCAAAAGGTTATTGAGAAGATTTTGATCTTTGCGATTAATTTTGTAATGAGTTGATTTTGTTAGCTTTGAGTGAGCTTGAATATCTCATCATGTTGTTGCCACACTTACTCTACTCTCGTCATTGTGTGATTGTGTGATTGTGGATTTCATATAGTCATTTTGTGGGCCCTAATGTGAGTCTTTCTCTTGTGCTAATTTTGGAAATAAGAAGACTTTATATGATGACTTTTGGTAGTCCTATTTTGAGATGATTGAGAACCCAAGAGTTTGAATTACCCTTTTGTGGGAGTTTGTGGATTCTTTCATATTTTAAGTCTTCCAGAGGTAATGGAGAAACTTGATTTATGTTGATTTTTCCATGGTTGGACCCTTTGTGATTCATTGATCTTATTTCTGATTTTGAGCTTTGTGGGTGGTACCTCCTTTGTTCTTCTTTCAGTGATATGGAATGGGTTTGCGAGATGGTTCTTGCCTCGCATGTTGTGAGTTATGCACACTTTGATTTTTATGTGAGCTAAGGTACACCCCTTGGTTGTAATTATTTTTGGGTCATAGGGAGAGTGGCTCTTCATGGGGGTTGATGCACAAAGGGGATGTTTGGGTAACCCATGGAAGAGTTTATTAATCAAGTGATAATGTAATTAATTAACTAGTAGGTTAGGTAGATAAACACTAAACAGGATTAATTATGAGCCTCACCCATACCGTTAGTGCTTTCACAGACTGAGGATGGGATGAGAAGACCTGGCTGGTAAGATCATTGCCTTGTCCTCACAAAAGGTAAGTGGTTTCACATGAATCACCCTATGGAGCGGTCACCTTGAGATAGGAAGCCTGGATAACCATAGATGGAGGCGGTACCTTGTGATAGGTTGCCTGGAAAATCCATGTAAGGCCATGCGATGACACTCTCCTACAATACCCGTTTATCTTCCTTTGTTTTGTAGCCTCTAGGAGTGTTGTTTGAATTGTTGATGTTGTTGAGGCAATTGGTTCTTGGTGATTGTTGTTGAAGCCTCCAATTTCTATCTTTTAGTGTTGCATACATGCCTCATGGCAACTTGATAAATGTTAATGAAAGGTGCCCTTGATATTTATTGTTGGTTGATATTGCAATTTAATTTGAAGGCCTGGATCCTATTGTTGTTGGCACCTCTTATGGTTATTTATTATTGAGCTATAATCTTGACATTTGGTTATGTTGGACTTTTCATTATTTTTCTTTGGGTAAGTAATGACAATGTTGTGGTTCAGTATCTTATGTTGATGATATCCTTGTTTTGGAGTTTTGTTTGCTATTGGTTCATTTGATTGTTTTGGATTGTGGTTTGGGGATCTTTCTTGTCAACTCCTAGCATGGGGGGTGGAATTTTGAGTCCATGTGGTTGGGTGGAATGTGCTATGCACCCCATTGGGTCCCCAACTAAGGATCAAGATATGCAGATTGTGCCGCTTGCAGTGTCTCCAAAAGTGTACCTAAGTCAGAGCCAGTCTTGTTACTTTGTATTCACCTTTCTAGTTGTATCATTCTATCTTATTGTATTATTCCCATTCTTGTTGGGGAACACTTTTGTATCACTATCACTCTTATACGATGTAAATTTTATTATCATTGTAATGAATGCAATCTTTGACCTTAATTTATGATCTTTGTTGGATGCTTATCATGCTTGAAATGTATATTGATGCTTGGTACTATTATGAGATTTCATTTCACAGTGTGGAATTCTTATTGGTGTGGAAATATTTGTAATTATTTTCATAGATGCGATGGATGGTTTTATATATACTATGTTGTGGATGTTTGATCGTCGATTAGTAATTCTATATAATGGTTAAGTGGAATACTTGTAGTTAGTTAAATATCATCTTGTTATGGGTTTACATTAGTAATGTTGTCATGTATACCCTAGAGGATGAGGTTTATGATATATATGTTTATCTGCAAAGTATGTGTTGGTTGTTCATGTTCATGTATGTATTGCTTTACTTTCCAAAAAAAAAAATTATTGTGCTTTTACTATAAGTTCTATAGTTGTCCTTTGGGGTTCACGCGGCAAGGCGTTACACAGGTGCTTGAATTAATTCAAACATTTGATCTCAAAGTACTATGCAAATGAGATCAAGTTCGATTTTTTGTTAGCTTGTTTTGATGGTTTCCATGCTCATCATTTATTGAAATTTAAGCCTCCTAATCAATCTTTGATGGTTTATTATTATTATTTGTGGCTTTGGTATCTGAATAGCCATTTCAATTACTGTTGTTTCACTACTTTATTTTTTGTGGGTGTCACGATGGGAGGGTATCTATTCCAAGATGAACCTACTACTTATGATTGTTGGAAGCAAGACAAAGAGGTCTAGGTGATTCTTGAATAGGGAAAGCTAGGCACATATGTGGAGGGGATGCAGGGTGTTAACCCCAAAATTTCTATGGAGTTTACCAATTCATGGGTTGACAAGATTGTTATTGTTGGTGGTGTTTCTTTTATGGTGACCCCCGAGCTTATTTTGGAGGTTACGTGGATTTCCTTGGAAGGTATTTTCATCCCACGGAAGTTGAAGAGCCATTACTAGGAGGACATGAAAAAGTTCTTGAAAGAGGGTGAGAAAGTGAATAGGTTGTTGAATGGTTTCAATCATGCTAACATTCCTAGTGTTTGGAGTGCCATTGTTAAAATTCTCTTGAGGCACATCACTCTCGAAGGGAAATTTCACTGCTTCCACACCCACCTTTTCCCCATGTTCAATCATCTTAGGTACAATATCAAGATGAATTTTCCCTTTTGGATCATGTATTCACTTAAGCAATCTATCAAGAATGTCTAGGCCAAATGTAAGAAGTTACCCCTCCACTAGGGCCTTATATTATGCTTATGCAAGTTTCATGCAACTTTACTTCCCTCCCCTGCTATTGTGCACAAGAATACCTTGACTATCCTTGACCCCACTAACTCCCCGGGGACCCCAACCCTTTTGTCACTATCCACAAAACTCCTCCTGCCATTCACCATAGCACCCGAACCTGGGGTAAAGCCTGTGCTAGTGATAATACCTCTCTTGTCCCTATGAAGTGCACTCCCCTATCAGAGCTTGCTCCCATGGCCATTTCTTCTAGGTCAAGGGGATTATAATAACTCCAATGACGACGATGATGATGATTCAAGGAACCCAACCCCGTCTAATTCTCCCATCCACTCTTGTTCTTAGGGCCATGATTTGGATGTTCCCAACACCCCACCCATTTCTAGCCCTAGCCCTCATAATTCTCCCAACTTGTGCATCAATTTGGAGGAATCTGACACTAAACCTAGGTCAATTTGTATCCCAATTGACCCCATAAGAAAAAACTTGAATAAAAATTCAAAGACTACTAATGTTTAGAAGGATATTATGAAATGACTCTTGGGTCAATTGGTTATAACTAAATAAAGGATCCAAATTTCTTGGAGGGAATTTTTTTGGAGTAGTAGGCTATGTGGCCTGAGGAGGTGGGGAATAAAATTCATTGGGACATGATTACTTCCTTGGCCAGGTCCTTTAAGAGGTGGGGAAGGTGGGAAAAAGAGCTAGATGATCTTCAGGCCATTGTTGGCTATGAGGAAGAAAAGAAGAATTTAATGAATGAAATTTATGCCATACAATAGAACTAGGAGAATACCACGTAGTTCCTAAGGGTCATCACTGACTACAACAAAGAAACAGTGAAGAATACTACCCTCACTCTTTAAAAAATTTAGGATAAGATTAGGAAGAGCTAGGAGAAGTGGCTAGCAGAGGGGGTGGATGATGGTCATGGGTAGAAGAAAAAGTGAAAGAAGGTGGAAACCTTGGCTCATGATGTCACCAAGGATACCCAGGCCATTCTTTAGGGACCTGTGACTTTTGAGAAGAAGTTAGAGTTCCTATCTCAGAAGTGGAACGTGATCACTAGACTCAAGCTTTTAGGAGACCTATAGGTGTTAGGTGGTTTAGTGCTAGTCCTGGATCTATGGTTGCTTTTTGTTTATTCTTGTTGGTCAAACTGTTTAAGCTTCAGTTTATTTTTACTTTTCTATTTTTCTCATTGCTTGTGAATCCCTAGTTTTCCTCTATGGTTGTTTTGTAATGGGTACTCACCCTTCCAATTTTAGTATAATCAAAACATGTATGTCCACATTCGAAAGAAGATGGCTATGCAATTCTTTGAATTATAAAAAACCATTCATTACATCTAACCATATTGTCAAAAAGGTTTAGTCTTCAAAATTCCAAATGGTTGATATGAGTCCATTTTAGAGTTAAGGAATTTCTCTTTAGATAAACACATTCCAACCAAAAAAGACATACCTAAAAAATAGAAAATAGATGTTCCTTAGGTATATATAAAAAATACATGAAAAAGGGAAAAACAAGAATAATAGAGGGAAAATATCATGGCAACCATATATCATCATTCATTCTACGAAAGAATCACTCACAACTAATAATGAAAAAGTTAATGCTTTATGAAAGAAAATTACTACATAGATTTATATTTTAAGTGTAATGAAATAAAGAAATAAAATTTATTCATAACTACCTCAAAAACTACAGCAAAAACTTGCCAAAAGAAAGAAATAGTAAATATCCAACTAACTAGCGCGAGGTTTACAACTTAAGCTAGAAATTATTATAAAAAAAAGCATAATTTAAGGTTGAAAAATAAATACAAGAATAGGGAAATAATTTAATCAAATAAGAGAAAACTATTTCTTTTTAATTGAAGATGATAACATCTTAGAGGAGGATCTTACCAATTATGTGTCATAACACATTGAGCACTCCTAAACCTATATATTTATATTTTTAGTCTTCACTTGATCTTTTCCATATTTTTACTTCTCATTGTTTCTTGTGTATTGTTTTTTTCTATTTTCACCTCATATTATATAGTATGACTTATACTTTATTATTTTTCACACCTAAATCACTCAGTATGTTTTAATTTTTAATTCTATGATTTATCTTTTTATTTATATTTTACATTCCTACAACTTAGGTTGTTCACTTGTTCATTATTTTTTTGAATTTATGATATTATTATCACTATGCTTGTAATACCCATATTTCTCATTCTTTATGTTTAATTATAACTCACTTATCATATTTATCTCCTTATGATATAATTTTGATTCTTTTATGCTCAATTTGTTGCATTTAAACTTTCATTATTTTGTTACAAAGAATTATGACCTTTACAATTATTTCTCACATCATCTCATATTTGTGACCCATTTCATGAGTGTATCCTATATATACAATTGATATTTTCATGACCTTCATCATATCCCTTTTTCCCAATTCGGGTGCAATGATATTTGCATATGTTATCATTGTTATATGCTAATTATTAATGCCTATATAGTAATCTTGATTACACATTCAATAGCATTACAATATTATTACATATCCTTTAGGTCAATCTTTTCTTTATAACTCATCTACACTAGGGTATAATTAGACCCTAGTAAATACCTCAAATATATGATCTTATATGATGCTAATTCTATTATGATACATTAATTACAAGTTATATATACTTTGTAATATTATCTAACATGCTCACGTCTTGCATGAATAATTACTATATTTTTCATTTTTATTCTCTTGTACCACTTTTTCTTTCCTCCAACTCTTTGCGCAATATGTACATGTGACCAATTGGAGGGGGCATGCATTATTAAATTAATAATTATATGGTAGTGATTTTAGATAGTTACTTGCACTACATAGAGACTTACCACCATACCTTGATGGATCACTATTATATTTCATGCCTATATCAAGTAGAATTATATTGAGTTAAATATAGAGGTTGGAGAGTGCATAGTGGATGGAAGTCTCGAGACAACTACATTAATGGCTACTGGCCATTGGGGTTTGGCTCTTCACTTTTTCACTACTCTATTTACTCATTGTTTCTCTCCTAATTTTTGTTCAATGTAGTTATGTTTTTCCTTTCTTGTGTGCATTGTATATATGCTAGGAAGTTTCATTACCCTAGGTTTTCTTTCCATCTACAAAAGGCCACTATTCCCCTTAATGTGTGAGCATGGTAGATACAAATCCTTTGAATCTAAGCATCCCACCATACTTACAATATATTGCAATGCTTGTGGGGCTAGGGTTTCATGTCGAATTTGACTCTTGAGCCCATCCTTCAAAGATGTTGTCGCTCAAGAGTCTACTTCCCCTGCTTTTGATGACAAAGTTTATTGGTTGGTTTGGTCACACTGATAGTGTAGGTAAGTCTCTCCAAACCCCAAAAAGGTTAATCCTCTCTACAAATTCAAATATGGGGAAATAAATTAGAAAGGAAGAATATAGATTATGTATTGTTGTGGTCTTCCTTGCTGCACTAGATATTAATAAGATGTACCTTCTAGAAAATTTATTGATGCACGGTTACAAAATGTATGGGATGTGAAACTAGGCATTAAGGTTTCATTTTGCAAACTTCTACAAAAGGGGTTATTTATAATTTTCCTTAAAGACAACAATATGAAAAAAAAAGGTATTATAGAAAGGATTCTAGGCTATCTAGGGAAAGCCACCTTTAGGGTGGTTTTCTAGTTCCTAAACCATATACCTGAATAAATCCTCACCCTATCAAACCCAAGATGGGTGACGATAAAATATCTACTATCCCTAAATCTTGAATTTCCTATCACAAGTGGCCTCACACCTAGGAAAGGTGAATAAAATTGAAGGAACAAAATTAATCGTGTTAAATGTCGATGCTAAGGTTCTAATAGCCCTAGACCTATGCATTGAAGTTCCTTTGCAACTATCTTTGGAATTCTTTGAAACTTTCATTATGTGTAATTAGATATTATGGGGGTTTTAATGCATAATATCATTGAGAGAGAGATGGGCATCTATGTAGAAACTATCCTTTGTTGAAATTCAGTCAACTCTAGCAAAATAAAAACCATAATAGGTTGAACCCTCCTTTGGGCCTTGAGTTGATCGCAAGCTTCAAGATCATGGGGACCTAAAATAGAATTAAATTTGTAGACATACCAAAAGATCCACGGGACTCAGAATACATGTACTAACACTACAACCTTACAAGATGGGACTAATACACAAAAATCAACCATTAATAAAATTAATTAAAATCTGAATGAAAGAAGTGAAAAAAGTCTCAGCGAGACAAGAGGTGATATAGTATAAACCTTGATTGAAGAAATAGATCAAATATACAACATGTTGTCACAAAACATGATATTAAAGGCCTCATCATTGGGGAAAAATGACCTAATGAAAATATCATTCGACTTCAAAGCATGCCAAAAAAAAAATCTGAACCTCAAAAGGAAAAATCGGGCCATAAAAAGAACACCCAAGAAATTGTAATGAAAAAAATAAAATAACTTATTTCTCAAGGAAATAATTATAGAAAGGAAAAAAAAGAGGAAAATGTTGAAACTACAAAAGAAAATTATGGCTAAACCTGATAATCAATCCAACTCTAAGTTCTCATGCCTCATAAATAAGGGTGGCAAAATTGAAGAGAACACCCTAAAGGAGATTGCTTCAGAATCTCAAGATGAATTTTTTGTCCTATCCCCCCTCGATGCAGAGATAAAATCAAGAACTCTTGACAACACCTGGCAGTTAGATAAAAATATGAAAAGGAAAAATGAAGGTTTCCATAAAATAAGCTTTAACGATGTTCTCCAAACTTTATATTTGGGGGGAAATACATCCACCCCCATAGATAATAACAAAATAACTAAATGTCAAAAATAGCTCGGGGGGGTTATGTAAGCTTTTGTATCATTAGATGAATACCAATCCCAAGATTTTCTTATTGCATGATAGAATGATAATGCACATCTTATCCCAAGAACATAGTAAGGAATCTTAGTTGGCATCTGCTAGGGAACACCCTTCATCTAGCATTCAATTTGACCCCTCTAAAGCCATCGGGAGTGAATATTTTGAAAGAGACTTCCTTTCAATCTCATTTAAATAAAAAATTGATTAGGAAAATATAACTGAGGATAAATCCCTAGATTTAAAATTGTTAGTGCAATTAAGTTTTTCACTTAGGGCAAATTACTCTAATTAGTTTCTCTCGGCTGGTTTTTCTCATGTGGGTAGTTTTCCCACCTGACACCTTTCTCATGGCTTTAAAATGCTGTACCATATGTAAATATATTCATCTCATTTTATTCACTCATTTTTATGGTGCACATCTCTCTATTTGGTGAAGGTTATTTTTTGTAGTTGGTGATCTTGGGCTCCACCAACATGGTATCAGAGCCTACTATTTGCAAACCTTTCCTTTGAGAGTTTTCATCGGAGTGTGAGATTGTTTTTTTTCGACATTTGAAATTTTTTTAATTTCAAAATTGCCTATTTCCGATTATTTTTTATTTTCTTGTTGAAGGGTATTTGTTGGCTACAAATTTGTAGTTGATTTCCCGTGTTGAATTTCTGTTGCTGGGCGCTGCTCCTGTATTGGTTGATTCTCATTTGAAAGGCTGATACAATCAATTGGGAGGCACGTCTTCACTTGGATGGGCATGATTTTCCACTTTGGGTGCAATTTCCTTGTTTGAATCACTAGTGGAGGAGGCGTTTTGTATTGAAAGCAGTGATTTGAATTCACCTCTGGTGTGTTTAATACCTATTCAAGGCACGATTTTCTTGTGTAAAGTACGTTTTGCTATGTGAGTTTCTCTGTTTGAAGATCTGATCTCTATTGAGGAGGCTTGATTTTCTTTGAGGGGATTTCCTTCTATTTGCAAAGGGCTTGATTTGCATCTTGCTGCTAAGAAGGTGATTTTGCTGGCATCGACAGTCACAAAGGCACAATTTCGTCCTGAAACTTTTGTTTTTTTTGCTAGGTGAAAATTATTGAGGATCATCTCTCATTTGGCTATGTAGAAAATGCAGCGAGGCATTTGCTTATTTTTTTGGCGCTGCATTTTTTCTGTCTTTTTTGAAACCTCTTCACAGTCCACGTCTTTCTACTCCGTGTGCTAGGAGCCCTCTCAATTAATATTCAATTTCAAACAACAGAGAAGGAGCGCATTTTTTTTGGAGGCGTTATTTTTCTTTGTGGAAGGCGTTGCCGTGGTTTCTAGAAGAGACTGTGGCATCACCCGAAAACTTTGCTCAAAGTTTGGCACGTCCTTGCATTTCTCCTTCATCCCTCAGCCTGTGGTGATCGTCAAACAATAAAGAGGCCCGATTTCTTTTCACAGAGGCTGCATTCCTTTTGCAAAAGAGGCCACGATTTGGCATAGCCTGGGTCTTCCTTGCCACACAGGCGTTTTTTGGATCTACATCAAACCTTGTATGGTGGCATCGATTCTTGTCTAGAGGCCATGATTTTTTGAGTTGAGGCAATTTCATTGCTGCGGAGGCACGATTTTTCTTCACCAAGCACAACTTGGTATGAAACTTTATATTTTATAAAGTTTTTCTAGAAATATTTGTCTAGGATTTCCTTTTTATTTTGGGGTAAAAATTTCATTTTTTTTTAATTGGATGGAGATATATATCCCACATTGGCTACGTGTGGTTTCTTTTAGTCATTTAAATACTTTATGTTTCACTTTTATTTTTATGAGCAAGTCTCACAGATTGTGAAGAGGTGGTCTCTCACGTGTGGTGAGTGTTGTTTTGTGCTTGGCAAGTGATTTGGCATAGAAACTCAATAAGGTGTTTGTCTTTTTGCTCAACTCTTTTTAGATTTCAACCCTCTTTTGCATTATTGCTTCTTGAAGTATTTTGGGAAGGCTTTATTTGCAGTAGTTGGGAGTTGCTAATTGTATTTGAAGGTTTCATGTCTATAAATTTGAAGAATTATCTTGTCATTATGGGTTTTTCATTTCACCCTTCTCTAATCATCTTGAAAAGGGGGAACTATACACAATGGAGAGATGTCATCTTGAAGCATTTGTGATTGCTTCATCTTTTTCCATACCAATATGGTCTTGTTCCTCAAATTGGTACTTCTTGGAGCAAAAAGTTTGTTTGGTGTTCTAAAAGAGATCATTTTTTTGGAATGATTGCTCTTCATGCCGATGATAACACATTGAGTTTCATTGATGACATTGAGCATCCTCTTGCTCTATGGACCAAAATTTGGGAGTTATATGGAGATCCTAATACTCCACCCTTCCCAAATGATCATGCTTCAGATTGTCTTGTACCTCTTGATGATTCGGATAATATACCATATGACCATGATACACTATAGGAGTTTGCTTCTTTGGAACACCTTGCACATCTTGATGATGAGGATGATGAGGGTTCCACTCATACTACAAAGATACTTATTGATCCTTCAAATTGATTGGTTGCTACTTTCCATGATCTTGATCAATAGGATGCATATTGTTTTCCAAATCCACCTCATTGGGATTCTTATCTAGCAGACATATCATTCTTGTTTGTGGAATCTCACATTGATGATTTTGAAGACACAATTGATGATGCTCATCTCCTCTTTGAAGGAGTTGATTTCACTACTTCGGATGTGATGAGGGAACCCTCATACCCTCTTGTTCTTTCTTCTTCTCTTGTAGTGTCACAGTTTGACATTGAGTTGGAGTATTTTGAGCAACATTCAAAGGAATATTTGTATTTGGAGGTTAATCCTGATTTTATTATGGTATCATTTGACATTGAAATGGAGCCATTTGAACATCCTTTAGAGACTTCATACTTCTTGAGACTTCCTTCATCATCTCTTGGTTTGGATTTTTTTCATACACCAGTGGTTTGGTTTCTTCCCAAGGGGAGAAATATTGTTTGCAAGCATTGGATAGTGTTTTTTCTTCATGCATGCACCATTGGCATAGGAGCTTCTTCATTATGGGCGGATATGATCTCTTTTTTTCCTTCCTATGGGGGGAACATTGATTGTATATACATGATGTATGTAGTCCTTCAGGGGTGTGATTGAGTCCTCCATTCATGCATCATCTTTTTTTTCTTTTCTCTCTTTTGGAGAGGGGTATTTTTCCATAGGATTTTTCTCCTTTTCTCTGGTTGTGAGAGATTGCATTGTAAATGAGTACCTAACATGGTTGTGTAGCCAGGACCTATTTTTTTTTCTGTATTTTTGCATCTTCATTCTCCCTATGTTTGCACTTAAGGGGGTTGTTAGTGTAATTAAGTTTTTCACTTAGGGTAGATTACTCTAATTAGTTTCTCTCAAGTGGTTTTTCCTATGTGGGTAGTTTTCCCACATGACACCTTTCTCATGGCTTTAAAAGCCTGTACCATATGTAAATTTATTCATCTCATTTTATTCACTCATTTTTATGGTGAAATAGCCCGTTCACTTCTCTCTATTTGGTGAAGGTTATTTTTTGCAGTTGGTGATCTTGGGCTCCACCAACAAAAATCCCAACCTTGAGGTCAAATAGTAAAAAAATGGTTATGTTCAATGCTTGGAATTGAAAGGGTTAGAAAAAAGCTAAAAGGAAAAAGGTCAATAATAATAAGAGAGAGGAAACCATAAACCAAAAGGAAAAAAAAATTAAGCTAGAAGAGCTTTCTAAATCTAAATATGGGGAGCTACTAAAATGTTTTGACTCCTTTAGAAGTGACATAGAAGAAGCTCAAAGAATGGATGTCGATGATATTTGACTATCTAAGGTCTCATATGGGATATGTAGTAACTCCTTATTTGAGTTGACTCGTTGTTATTACTCTTATATTATGTAACAATAATCAACTTTGAAGAATGGTAAACTATAGATACTAAAAATTCAATGATGATATAACACCTACAAAAAACACATAGTATCATCCTTAAGATAGAGAAACAAATAACCTAGGATGAGGGGATAAAATAAAATAGAATATGAGTAAATAAAAATTTGTAATGCATGCATGAATCGAAGCTAAAAATAGACGTCTATGAGATTATAATAAATGATATAACTATATGTGCAATCAATGGGTGAGAGGGTAAGAAAAAAGGAAAGATCATACAATGAAATTATGAGCTCTAATAGTAATAAATCGATCATACATAGATAAATGTTGAATCAAAGCCTTGTTTAGATATAAGGCAAAGGATAGATAGTAAAAATTTAAACTATGAAACCTTAGTGTATAATTTTTGAACTCTAAGGCTAAACCCTAGTCAAGTGTAAGATAAATCAACTTCACTATGGCGTAGGGAAAATAAATGCCTTCCTTAAATTATCTAGGAAAATAAGAATAAATGCAATCATTAAAGCAATACTTAACCTACATTAAGGGGATGAGGCTATTTATTGTCATCAATGTAAATTAATGAATAAAATAAAATAACTAAATTTGATAATTAAATTAACAACTATTGATGGAAGAATATTGTGCTTGATGTCAATAATTATTTTTTGTTGATAATGTTGTTCTTGATGTTAGAAATTTGTTATCCTTGGTTCAAAATTAATAGGCTCTCTTTGATGAAGATATTTGATCCTAGATATTAACTATATATTTCTTTGGTTGACTTCTAAACCTACACACCTAATGTTCATGATATTTTTTGAAGTCTTGATTGAATATGTTTAGATTATATGTTTGATGGATCATGAACTAATTTAATTCGCTAATAATGATCTTGAAATATGAGCTAATGTAGGGTTAGGTTTTGTTTCAAAATATATTTTGGAAATATACTAGATCATAAGGCTTATTTTCTCCTAGGTTAAACCCTTCGATCGACTAGATATTTTGCACTAGTTTCTTTCACAATTTCACAAAGATTGGTAGCAACCAATCTCAAGGATCTTCTTTGAAACTTTTCTTTTTAAGAATTCCAATTTTCATTAATTTTTTTTCATTTCTTTCTCATTCTCCCGAACCCTATTATTTTTAGGTCTTCCTCTTCTTCTCATGGTATCTAAAATTTAATTTGAGTTTACAATGCCTTCTTTCCCATTCTTCTCTTCACTGAATTTCTCCTCTGAAGAGGAACACATTCTTAAGAACATTTTTATGTTCAAATTTTCTTCATTGGGCATAGTCATAACTTCCTACTAAGAATCCTTACCCTTTGTACTCTACAACTTATGAGGAATAATCTTATGACCAATATGAGGAGAGGGGGGTTTTAAGTTTATTATTGTTTCTAAAGTTCTTTGGGGGGGAGGATTTCAAACACATTGGTAGATTTATGCCTAGTGGACTTGCCTATGGTGTTGTGGATTTCATACAAGGGTCCTTCCTTCTGCTCGACACATATATTTTCAAGTCTCAACCGATTTATAGAATGAGGGGGTGTTTTATACAAGTTAAATTGATATAGATAGAGTATAATACCTTGATGTAAGGGAGGCTTGTCAAAGTTGAGGATTGAGGCTTCTAGAGATGTCATAATGTAAAAGAGAAAACTAATAATTTTATGACCATTGTTAATAACAAACAATTGAATTGAAATATTTTTATTTTCTCCCTAAATTATATTGACTCTAGAAAAGTTCTTCAAAATTTGACTGAATTTTACATTCAAGATGATAAATTGCAAGCTATAGACCATCAATTTACAATTGCAAGCTATAGACCATCAATTTACAATTCTTTATATGTAGGTAAACAATTCATTCATGATTACTATCAAAGAGACTCTTTTATTTAGTTTTACTTTTCATTTGGACTCCATCCTCTAATCTTCAAAAATATGTCTTTCTACTACCTACTTTTTACCGATAAAAAACAGCATATATCTTTTTCGTTGAAAGAATCATACGACCAAAAAATTACACTAGCGAGTGAATTGAATTATTGCAAAGCAACATGTATTTTAGTCACTGAAATACATCTTTATGAATCTCCAGAACTTGTTTGACTGAAACGCTGTGCAAAACAAAGTTCCCAACAAATATCAAAGTGAAACTCGCGTGCGTGGTGTCCACGTTGAGGAGGCGAGATCTGTAGAAACTTCACGTTGAGGGAGTAATGTGTAGAAGCTTCACTTCAACACATCTGCGGGCAATTTGCAAGCCACGTCGTCATTTTCACCCACGCGATTGTAAACTCGTCTCATTCACTTCCCTCGCTCGGTCCATCTCTCCAAGCTATAAAGCCAACAACAACGCCCCGAAGAGACATGCAAACTAACAATCTTTACAAGAGCAACTCGAAGAGATACAACAACAGAATCCATTTTTTCTCAGCACTCATCAATGGCGGCTGTGGCTTCAATTATGATGAAAGCGCCCGCAGGCCTTAACTACGGGGTAGTCCAAAGGAATAGTGTGGGTCATATCAATAGGTTGCCACACAGTAACCTCCAAGTCAAGTGCATGGCGAAGGTTTGCAATTTTGCTGTTCGTTTTTGCAATTAAGAGTATATTTTTTTACGGTAGCTTTGTCTAAGCTGTTATATTTTTTGGCGTGGATCAGGATCCAAAGGAGACGTCCGCTACGGAAGGCGTTTCTCCTTCAAAATCTACCAAGGCAAGGAACACTTTAAATGCCTATTTATAGTTTGTGATTGTATTTATATTAATGGACAATTTATCTGACGTGTTTGATGTGGCATCCAGGTTAGCACCAAGTTTGGTGATCTGTTTGCGTTCTCAGGGCCTGTGCCGGAGATTGTCAATGGAAGGGCGGCCATGTTGGGATTCGTGTCGGCCATTGCAGTGGAGGCGGCAAGCGGAAGAGATTTGTGGTCTCAGCTCAATAGTGGAGGAGTGTCGTGGTTTGTGTTAAGCGCAGTAATATTGTCAGTGGGGACGTTGGTGCCCATGTTGAAGGGAATCTCGACGGAGAGCAGGTCGCAGCCAATATTTTCATCGTCAGCAGAGATGTTGAATGGTCGCTTTGCTATGCTTGGCCTGCTGGCATTGGCGTTTACTGAATACGTCAAGGGCGGACCTCTTGTGTAAACACCTTAGGAGGCGGTCAATAATAGTCTATGTACTTGTGTACCACTTCTTTACCACGTCGTGTCTTGACCACAATACATCGACAGTATAAGCTCTTCCTATTCAAACTCAAGCTTCAATATTGAAAGCTCCCAGATGGCATTAAATGCTCTAGTCGAGTTTTCTTGTACTCTTTAGCCTTTTATACCGTTCATTTATAGTACAAACAAAATTTTAGTTCGATTATTGGCTAGCATAATTAATTATGTAAAGTTTGTTTATAGAAAAATAAAATAAAAATTCTCAGCGTTCAAATATTTTACATTATGTTGAATATAATTATATTTAATGGAAGGGTTTAAATATAAATCTTTCAAATGTTCTTACACATTTCATATGTGTTAATTATAATTAATAGAAGAACTTAAATATTTGGCAAGCTTTAAGACTCCTCATCAATTAAATGTTCTTATTTGTTTTATATGTGTTGAATATAATTATAATTAATGAAAGAGCTTAAATATCCGAGAAGTTATAGAAATAGATTTTAGTATAAAACAAAATAGATTACAAATTTTATTTAAGATAGTTAAAGAAATATTTGAAGGAAATTAAGTGTAAATGACTACACGTGTTTTAATAAGTTGGTATATGCAAGCTAGATTGAACTTCAATAATATTAAAGCTACAGATTACTTTTCTAGTATACATAATTACCATTCCTTGTATCTAGATTACATACTGAATTTAGGACTTAAATTTGTGACCAAGCTTGTTTTAATATATAAAGTTGAAGGTTTCTTTTGTGAGCTTCAATTACTTTTTTGCAAATGTCTCAGATAGTTTTTGGATGTCAACAATTGGCCGTGTATAACTTTAAGAGACAAATTTATAATGATGTTTATTGGAATGGCAATTGACTTAGTGTGTAACTCTAAGAGACTAGATATATGTCCTATGAACAATCACAAAGACTTAATAAAAAATAGAAATCCTTGATTGAAATAACATACACATGCTTCATAGTACACAACACTCCTAATCTTTTATTCAACTTAAATAACATAAAGACACCTTTAACTCAATCCAGTATCTTTTCAAGCTAGATGAGATGAAGATTTTTGTGTAAATTTTTTAAGAAATAACTATGTATATTCAATTGCACCTTGGTGTGCAATGGGTATGCCGAAGAGGTGTGGAAGGTCAGCTTGAAAAATAAATTTCTACTATTTAGGGTATATTTGTGCAATGAAAGTCTCAATGGATAAGCAATATGCATCCATTTACAAAGATCTTAATAGGATTGAAATAGAACCTTTGGATTAGGAAAATAATCAAGCTCTTTTATCATTAATATCAACATGCATGTGTCCATTTTGTTTGGCATTGCTATTTTGTCATTATAACGCCCCCTTGTTAGGTCTGTCAATATTGATACACAATTTAAATGTTTGCAATTTTGATTAATTTAACTATCAAATATTATCAGAAATTATTCAAATCACATAGTGGACCAATAATTGAATCAATATAAATGAATTATGAAGTCACAAAATTTATATCGTGTTTCTAATCCTTAAGAAAAAAGAAAGTGAATACAAGTAAAAGGAAATTTGAACATACAAAAGAAAAATTCAAGAAGATATTCAAACATCCAAAACAAAAAAGTCATAGAAAAATGAACTTTTATCTTAATTTAAAATTGGGTGAAAGCAAAATGAATTTGGAAAATTAATACATACAAATTATTGGGGTGCAAAAAATAGACATTAAAGTGGTCGGTTTCAATAAGGAGGGCAACAAGAGCTCCTATGCCTAGGACATAAATCCCATCATCATTTTTCACCAATACAATGGGTAGATTTTCCTTTAGAAGGGATGTTGTTGTTGGAGCAGACTCCATACTAACTCAAATAAAAAAGCATTGTTGTTTTCTATACTCCTAAGCCTATATTCATATGCCATCTACAAGCACGCAAAAAACACATCCATACACCTACCATAGGTCTAACTAAAATCTTAATGATAAAGTGTATAGTGTCTTCAAGATAGTCAGCCTAGGCAAGAAGGTCAACCATGCAAACATAATGATCAACTATAGATGTAATGCAATAAAGAATATTCACATCATTGAAGTCTATATAGTGCCCATCCACTAAACCTTCATGGCTGCATGCATAGAGAACACAAGCAAAGATTACAATGTTAGGATATGTTCCAAAGTGTTTAATTAATTCAAAGGTTTTGAGAGCATCCTTGCAAAACCCATGTTGTGCATATCCTACAATCATTGCATTCCATGAGATGGCATCTCTTTGGGGCATTTTATCAAACAGTTCACATGCCTCTTCCACATTATGCATACATGTCCACCAAGGCAGTTGGAACTACAACATCTGATAAAATTCCTCTATTCTTTATGCTTTGATGGATGTCCATACCATATTCCAATGCTCTTGTTTCAGCACAGATAGGGAGAATGCTGGAAAAAGTTTGTAGTTTGGATTTACACCTTCCAGTTGCATTTTCTTCAAAGTTTCTAAAGCTTTGTAAGAAAATCCATTTTGTGCTTATCTTGTGATCATCACATTACATGAGATAACCTCTCTTTGAGGCATTCTGTCAAATAGTTCACATGCCTTTTCTATGCTTGCAAATTTTGCATACATGTCTATTAGAGCATTTCCAACCATAATATTTGAAAAAAATCCTCTTTCCATAATGCTTTGATCGATGTCCATACCTTGTTCCAAAGCTCCCATTTTGACATAAACAGAAAAGGATACTGGTGAAGGTTGTGGAATAGAGTCTACCTTTACACCTGCCAATTGCAATTGCTTGAAAGTTTCTAAAGCCTTTTCAACTAATCCATTTGTGAATATCTTGCAATCAAAGTATTTCACGAGGATACATTTCTTTGAGGCATTCTGTCAAACAGTTTTCTTGTAAGATTCGTTGTGTCGCCCCACACCACCTTTTCCATTTCTTTGTATCATAGGTAGGTTCAGTATGTATCCTAGCAATCTCGACCTTCTTCAAATTGGCTCGCAGCATATGATGATCCCTTGAAATAGGCGGCTCCATGATACTTTAATCCCTGAAAATTTGATCTCTTGAAGTTCACCCCAATCCCATTCCTATTCCTACATTCGGGGATGACGGGGTAGACATTGGAGAGATTGCAAACCTTGCATTAATGTATCTAGAGAGCTCAGAGCGAACGGATTGGAACTCAGACTATAGCTGCCTAACCTTTTGGTGCAGAAGGGAAATGGTGTTGATGCAACCATAAACAAGATCCTTCACCTGCGCCTCTGCCTCGTACACCAAAGAATTCACTATGTCCTCACACTGGTGCAGATGGAAAGCACGGATTCACCTATCAAACTACTCTCATGTACAAAACTTGTACCAGATAGCACAAGGGCATCTAGAGGAATGCTTTCGCTAGCTTTCATAGGTAAAAGTGTTCATTTCCACAGCATTAACAAGCACTTTTTCTCCTCTTTACTCCATCATAGCAAAGCCATATGACCTTTTGGGCCTGTACGAAGTGAAAGGCTTCGTTCCCACCAACTGTAACCTTGATCTCTGCATTGTGCCTACTAGCTATGCTTCACCGAATCCATGCCTCTTTTGGTCAATATTTGTATGGATGAATGAGATTAGCATCGTCGTCTCCCATCCCTTTTCCTGCATTTCACACCGTGGATAGTAGAAATTAGCCTGGCACATTTCAAATAACAGTGATGACGGAGTACGGTGAAACCAAAATCGATGACCAAAATGAACCGTGAAGATCAGTTATATGGTCGGAAGCCCTCTTTGCCGAGTTTTACGGCGTTGATGTAAAAAGTTAGCATTCACCCACTTCAAATAGGATACACCTTCAGTGTAAATTACCATTTCTTGTATCTAGACTACATACTGAATTTAGGGCTTAAATTTGTGACCAAGCTTGTTTTAATATATAAAGTTGAAAGTTTTTTTGTGAGCTTCAATTATTTTTTTGCAAATGTTCTAGATAGTTTTTGGATGTCAACAATTGGCCGTGTATAACTCTAAGAGACAAACTTATAAGGATATTGATTGGAAGAAATTGACTTAGTGTGTAACTCTAAGAGACTAGATATATGTCCTGTGAACAATCACAAATACTTAATAAATAAAAAATAGAAATCTTTGATTGAAATAACATACACATTGCTTCATAGTACACAACACTCCTAATCTTTTATTCAACTTAAATAACATAAAGACACTTTTAACTCAATCCAATATATTTTCAAGCTAGATGAGATGAAGATTCTTGTGTAAAATTTTCAAGAAATAACTACGTATATTCTAGAATATACAACACATGTGAAAGGAACACATGATTGTCAACAATCTATAACTACTAATTAGACATTCCTAAGTCCAATGTTCCATAACCGGAACTTAACAAGTATGGATATTACTACAACAATTTTATAGTTTACAACAAGTGAGGAATTAAGTCTTAGTTTGGAGATGTCATATAACAATGCACCAATTTTTTTATCTAGATGGACTACCAAACAAATATTAGATATAAGGGAAATATTTTGTTATATTGTTAAATTTATAAAGACTACCTTAAATGGTATTATAAGGTCATGTTGTTTAGTAATTATACAATGATTCCCTTGAGATGAACTACTTGAAGCCACATTGATTGTATACTATCAACAATATAATAAATAATGTATGCTTAATTATCAGATGAATAACAAGCTAAATGTCTTCATCTAGCATTGGTCTAAAATTTTAAAAATTAATGGGAACATTTTGATGGAATTTTAGATAAATCTAATATTAAAAGAAATGTGTTGATTTTATTAAAAAAAACAATGAAATAGAAAACTTTTGGAGTTTCACAACAATGTTGATACTAGAAGGATCACTTTGCATGCACCATCTCAAAGAGTTTATAAAAAAGATCAATCATTTATTCAAATAATGTATGTTCATTGACTCATAATACATAACCTCCTAACCTTTTATTCAAAATAAGTGTAATAGACACTTTTTAACTTGATCCAATATCTTTTCATGGTAGAAGAAATGAATATTCTTGTGTAAAATATCTAAGAAAGAAATAAATATATTTTAAAATATATAAAGGTATCTAAAATGAATGCACGATCACCAACAATATATATCTATTAAAGAAATCATTCCTAATTCCAATGTTCAATAGCCGTAATTTATTAACAAATATGGATAGTACTAAAAGATTTTGATAGTTCAAAACATGTGGGGAATTATGTGTCTTAGTGGTGGACTATGAGATGTACTAACAAACAAATATTAGATACAACGGAAAAGGTTGGTAATATTGTTGGATCTATAAAAACTAATTTAAATGCTATTGTAAGATTAGCAATTAGATATTGATTCCCTTGACATGAACTATTTGAAGATATATTGATTTTCTACTGGATAAAAGAACAAAATAGTGTCAAACTTTTATAAAGAAAATGACCAACAAAAATACAAATTTTGAACTTTAACAACCTAAAAGTGACATTTATGTTTTGAATTGTAAATTTATGTAAATTTTTTATTTTATTTTTATATTTGTAAAGGTGCAAAGCACTCATATTACTAGGGGTAAACACTTTTGACCGGAGCTATGAACCGAGTACAACAAACTACAAGAAACAACCAAACCCGCAAGAACATTGGCCCAACGAAAGCACAAGGCCTGCGAGCACTTTGGCCCAATGAGGGTTTGAACCCTGGTGGCTATCACTACAACCAAGCGACTTGACCACCAAGCCATGCCCTTATCGACGGTAAATTTATGTAAAATAATGAAATGCCAAAATATTAATATATTTTATGTATTTTTTTTTTAAATTTCATTTAAAATTAGTTGGATTTGTTTTCTATAAATCTAAGAGTATAAATTTAAGTGTTGAATTTTTATTGAAAAGAAAGGTCAATAAGTTGTCATAAAATAATAATAATGATACCTTTTCCCAGGTAATTTTTTTCCACATAGATGACTTGAAAATCAAATGTCTCAAAAAAACTTATTTTTTAACGATATCTTATTTTTCATAATTTTTTAAAGACAAAATTAATCAAAATTTTATATTTTTTATAGGACAATAGATTTTATTTGAATTTCTCATCTTTTATTAAAAAACATTTTACACTATTGAATAAGATACTCTCCTCTGGTGCATCATATATATATTCTAACTGAACCATCAATTTTAGGGGGTTGCTATGTACTTCTCTTACACTCTTAGGGTTTTTCACCTAAAAGGACAAAGATAGAACCCAAAAATTGTGGTGGGTCACTCAAACTAAGCAATGTATGATGTAATTATGACTAAATTCAATGATCTAAATATAGCTAATTGATAAAACTGATTGATTATGAATGCAAAACTAATGAAATATGCAATGTTAGAAAACACAATGTGATATGCAAAAATGAATCAAAAACATAAACAAATGCAAACAAAAATGAATGAGACTGAACAAAGTGCACCTGGAAGTTGAATGTTGATCCTGGAAGATTCTAGAATCTAGAAAAATTCACTATTGATGACCAATGGTACCCATTCACTACTGATGGCGAATCAGTCTCGTTCTGGTAAACTGCCCTGAAACTGGTTTCCAACTATCGAGAACTGAATTCTATCAAAATTACTTTTTCCAACCTATAGGTGGGACTCATTTTCAGCTGATGGTGAATCATTCCTCCTCAAAAATTCTACAAATTCAAGAGTCAACCCTATGGGTCTAGATCTGCACTTCTTATCTTCTTGTTGGGTTGACATAGTCAAATTTGTAGAAAATGGGTTAAATGTTGTCTCCAAGTTTGAACTAGGGTTTTGATGACTTGAATTAGTTTGATGACTTGTTGACCACTTTCCAAAACCTATTTCTTTACCAAATCTACCTACAAGACCTATAAACACACATGCAAAGAGGGGGAAAATAGTTAAGGGTTAGAGTATAGGGATTTTCCTTGGTCAAATACCACTTAGATAATCAATCCCTTGATAAAGAAATGAAATGAAACAAGAAAGCAATGATGACTAAATAACATGCAAGTGTCCTAAACTCACCAATACCTTGTTGTAAAAGTTTGAAAATATTTCAATGATTGCTCCAAGATGCTTGATATTTGCTTGATCACATGATGCTATGATGCTTAAATGGATGAATGAAAGTCAATGCAATAATGAATGCTTGAATGAATTAGATGTAAAATGGGTAGAAAAACACTTATTTATACACACTTATGCCCTAACTACCCAATAATACAACATCACAAGCTGACATAAGGTCTTGATGAATAAAAGCATGAAAGAAATTTTGAATTATTTTGAATTTGGAGACAAGAGGGACTCATTCACCACCCATGGTGAAATGGGTCCCACTTAAGGCTTGTAAGCGGGTTTCAGGAATTAAGTTACATTTAATGTTATTTGTTGGGTTTACATTCAAAAATACACTTAAATCGGGCCTATAAGTGCATAAAGGGGCCAAATAATGCATAAGAAAGGTGTAATTAGTGATAACAAGCTTAGAAAAGCATGAAATCTTGTTCCAAGACTTTATAAAACTTTGAAATAAGACCTTATAAGGGATAAAAGGAAATTTTTAGATGAATTATAATAAGAAAAGTCCAAAAAGTATAGAAGTGTGTTACAAGACTTCACAAAACCTTTAGAAGACATCATAATTTGAATATTAAAGACCTAATGTGAATGTTTAAGTTACATTACAACATTAAATCAAAGAAAAATGAACCAAGCATCATGGGAAAAAGACCTGAATACCCATGAAATTGTCCAAAGATCCATTTTTCTATGGTACATTTAGCCCCCACTTTAGTGAGAGGATGAACTTGCTTCAAACTCACACTAAAGTAGCCATGCATATCGAGAGGGATCCAAATGCACTTATGTTAGTGAGATGGAATGACAACAATCAGAAGGGATGATCAGGCCCCTAGGATGAATATCCCATGCAAAACTAAACATAAGAACAAAGGAACACAAATGTGAAAGAGATAAAGAGAAGAGATATGAAAACAAAAAAGATGGATCAAGCTTTGATCATTTGTTCAGTTAGTTATGAATCAGATCTAGGTTGTTTTTCCAAAGAAGAAAATGCATACTCACTCTGGGGCGATGAAACTCATGGCTATCTATTAGGTGAGAAGGACCAAAAGGTGAGAAACATATGCTTGGGTAGTATGTACTCACGAAAACATAGGTGGCTATGGGGAAAATCCTACCTCAGAATAGGCTTCCTACTCAACCATACCAAAGTTATACCTTCTGATAAATTTAATAAGGCGCCACAAAGGAAGAATTCGTTCCATGCTTCATTAGACAAGTGAATCTTTGTATGCTTAGAACTCATGAACAAAAAGGATGGTACCACATGCATGAAAGTTGTGTTATGCACGGTGGCCATGTGAATGTAAAACTGTAAAATGCAAAAAAAATTGTTCAAATGAGTCTTGTTAAAAGTCCATGTGAGATCTATCACTTAGGGAACATTGTGTCTAATTTCTCCAAGAGAGGACCAATCAAAGAAAAGAATATTCGTAACTTAGGGGATGTAGTGCATTGCATTAGGCCACTAAGAGGAATTTAATATGCTAAGATAGATCACACTTGTGAAGGAAATCACACCCAATGTCATCCACAAAGTGACAAACACATCATGTGAAGTAACAAGGCTGCACTAAGAAGCAAGAATCCAAAATGAATAATTCCAATGTATGCCCCCACTTTAAAGAAATTGCTACACACCATTCTGTGAATAATTACCTTAAAGTAGCATAGGGAAAAATGCAAAAAAGAAAACAAGACATAAGAGCCAACTAGGAAAGCCCCTATGCCAAGTCATATGTTTCTGAGTAAGGCTACTTCATGTGAAAGAAAAGGAACAACAAAAAGAGGGGTTGCCCCCAAAAGAACACACCAAACACATAAGGGATCTATGGATTTTGGGTCAACATGTTTGTTGTTGCAATGTGTTTATTAAAGAGCTTAGAACTATCATCATTCCCTGAATACATAGAACTGGAAGAGTGACACAAAGAGAGTGAAAATAAAAGAAAAATAAAGTCTATTTTTGGTCAACATGGAAGAGACATTTCGGTCTCAACACTTTGCATCGTCCCCAAAAGTAAAACACAAGCTAAAAGAAAATGAAAGGAAAAATAAAATGGACTTATTGGGTCAACATGGAAGAGACATGACATCTCAATGCTTTGCATCATCCCCAAAAGGAAACACAAAAAAAAAGTGAAATAATAAGGAGATGACCTTTTGGGTCAACATGGAAGAGACATAGGGTGTCTCAATGCTTTGCATCATCCCCAAAAGGAAAACACAAAATAAAAGAGAAAAGGGAAAAAGAAAGACCTTTTGGGTCAACATGGAAGAGACATAGGACATCTCAACGCTTTGCATCATCCCTAAAAGGAAACACAAAAAAAACTTGAGAAAGTACAACATATAGAAGAATAGAGAGACAAATAAATGAAGTGCATAAAGAGAAGGAGAACATCAAACACACATTACAAGGGAACACAATATGAACATACAATCAAAGAAAAAGAAAAAGGAAAATGAAAAAAGGCTAATTAAGGCAAAAGCAGGTCAAGCATCTAACAGGTCATCCACCTCCCAATCATGTTCAGTGTATTGCGAGGGTTGTTGACTTTCAAAAGGAAGAATTGCAAGTGTTGAACTAGGGGAAGTACCAAGTTCATCACTTGGTGAAGAAGATTTATCATTTAAACTCATCGAAGAGGAAAATAAATAATTTAGATCATTATGTACCTCTTCATTGATTTTAGAGATCTCCTCATCATCATCATCATCTAGATTAGTCACAATGGGAAGACAAAGGGTAATTTCCAATGATGTATCAGGAGTTGTGGTTGTTGTATCAGATCATTTGATTGTGAGGGTTGTAACATATTATCTTGTGGTGGGTCAGGAGGAGGAAGGTGACCAAGTATTGCTTCTATCAAGGGCAAAGGCTGATTTTCTTTGTTTTCTTCTATTTGTGATTGACGAGCAAGGAGACGACGATGATGCCTACGCTCCCTAGCACCACGGTTTCATTTAATTCTATGTTAAAGCTATGTAGATGTAAGAGCAGGTTGATCCACCATATGCTCCTATTCTTCCCAAGGAGGAGGAATAAAAGGAACTGAAGCAGATGGATCAATCAATTTCTCTTTAGCTTTATACGTTACTTGTTTAATGTGAGGTGGCATGATGAGGTGGGTTTCGTTATCTCATGGAAATTTAGATGGTGAAGGTGAAGTGTTTATTGTTGGTTGCTCATGAGGTTTCATTGTTTCTTCAGGTTTAGATTTGGGTTGAAGCATTGTCTCATCTAAGATAAGAATGGTGGAAGTGGATGGGGAGATGTGGTGAAGAGACAATTCGGCTATCTATTTGGCTTTGAACTTTTGATAGGTAATGAAAAATAAGTCCTTGTGAGGGTTTATGGGTTCCATAGGTTCATGCCAAAATGATTCTAAGGAAAAATTACCTTTAGAGGATAATGGATTAAAACCACTATGGTGTATGGTAAATATCTTATTGGCAAGCAGAAACTTCAAACATTTGTGAATTACTGAAGAGACAACTTTCATCAAGCGAAGCCAAGGATGACCTAACCAAAGAAAAAAATTATCTAATTGTGGAGTGATAGAAAATGTTATATCCAATTTTTTAGGTCCTATCTGTAAGGGGAGTACGATCGATCTGATCATAAGGAACACAAAACTAGTATGTGTTTTAATCCATGTTGGTTTGTCATAATAATCTTTATAATGATCATGTAATACCAAAAACTCATCATGATCACGTTCTCACTACAAGAAGGATCTATGAATATCCCATTGGTGGGTTTATCATAGATGTAGCCGACTATGTAAAGAGGACCATCAGGATGGTTTTTAAGTATATCGTGAGAAGAAAAAGTAATATCAAGAGATTGTTTTGTGTGGACATTATGAGGGATAATGTCTATAATTCCTACCATTTCATCAATAGGATTATTATGTGTAACAATTGGAGTAATATCATGCTATTCATTAGTTGTATCAACATTCATCACATCATTGTTTGAAGGTTTGCTGGCTTTGACATTTGAATGAAACATTGTGTTTAGGCATGGGATTGGTAAAGATTTGCAAATTATGATTGGCAGGTGCAACAAACTTATTGCCATAATCATTTACACCTACAATGGATAGATGACTAGAATCAATGAGGTCTTGTACTACATGTTTGAGACGCTTACATTGTTCTATGTCATGTCCATTTTGGCAATGAAAATGACAATAATAATTTTTTTTAGAGGTGGGGGGTAAAGGTTTGGTAGGGTCAAGGGGCTTGACTATAGGCAAAGTGATTATCGGTTGTTGTAGCAGTTGATTCATTGTGTTATAGAAGGTATCAGGTAAAGGGGTAAATTGTCTCTTCAGTTCCCCATAAGTAAAGGGAATGATTGCTTTAATAGTGGCCACTTGATTAGGCATACGTTGAGTTGGTTGTGGAGGAGGGGGATTGAACTGTAGGAAGCCTCCAAGTTTGGTTTTCTAAAGTTTTGAGCATTGTTCTAATTGCTTTGTTTAGACTTCTCAACTCAGTTAGAAGTAAATTTTGAATCATGACTAATAACTAAGTTGTGATAATCATTAAGGGTTGTGCATAAATGCATGAAGGAAGGAAATTTCATCATGTTCAACCTATCTTGAATTTGAGTTTACTTGTTTTCGATAAACATCTTTTGGAGATGTGAATCAGGAACCTTGACATCTACTTGAGCATACAATGACTAATGGCATGAAATGAAATTAGTGACTTCTTCATCCTCATTTTGTTTACACCTCATTAAATCAACCATTGTATTTTTAGGATTCATATGGACTTGGAAATGACTAATAAAGAAATCAACAATTTCGTTAAATGATCTAATTGAATGATTGGGTAAGTTTGAAAACCACTCCAAGGTACTTTCCTTTAAAGTCCTAGGAAATAATTTGGCTAACAGTTTATTGTCAAGGACAAAATCACAGCACAAGGTTGTATAAACATTGACATGATTTGTAGGGTCTTCTTTTCCTCTGTACTTCTCAAACCTAGGAATCTCAATTCCTTGTGGCATCAGTGTTCTTAAGATTTCTAAAGATAATGGGATACTATGGACATTATATGTGGGTGGTACAGTTTGGTTTGGTTAAGGTGTATATTTGTTGTTGCATGGAGGAAACGGTATGAAAGAGTTGTGTAATGAGAGGGTTAGTGTAAGTGGTATGAGGTGGAAGAGAGAATGGTGATGAGGTGTATGTGATGTTAGGGGAAGTGAAAAGGAAACTAAAGGAGGTGAAGGTGGTGGAGGATGGAACATTTGATTCCACAAAAGAACAAGGAATGCTAGTTGGAAGAGTGAAAGAAGGAGTCACATGACTAACCTATTGCATCATTGTTGTAACATGGGGAGTGGTCTAGGTGGGTATGGATGCTATGGTTGAAGGAGGAATGTGAGATCCTCCTTGGCTCACACTAGTGTTTGCTAGTTGGGGAGTGGAAGGAACATGTTTGTTGTATATCTCAACAATTTTTTTCATAACTTTCAAGCCATCATCACTTTCAATTAGGTGATGAAGGTTGTCTATAGCAGGTATGGTAGTGGTGGAAATGTTTTCAAGACATAAATATTGTTGCAAATGTGCAAAATCCTCATGAATGTTAATGAATTTATCTTGCAGAATCTGATCAGTTTATGTGTCAACATGCATCATTTGTGAAGGTAAAGGTGTACTAGTGGTAGTATCCATGCCTAATGTACCATTGTCCATACTAGGAGTAGGAGCTCGAGGCAACCCAAGGTCCACAATGAGTGTGTTATCGTGGAACGCCATGAGTCGGGAACTTCTTCTCACTTAAGTATTATCAATAGGGAACCAAACAATCATACAAGTACCACAAGGGGTGGGGTTAATGCAAATGCAATGCAATCTAGGAGTTCAAAGTGAAAATAATAGAAATTGTGTAAACTAAAACAAAAAAATAACAATAGAAAATTGAAATGTAGTAAATACGCAGAAAATGTCAGGAAATGTAGTTCAAAATATACAGCTGGACTGATTCGCCCAGGGTGGTGAATGAGTCCAAGAATGACTTTTTTTTGTTTTTTTTATGCTTTTCAAATGCAAAATGTCAATTTTTCTAATGTTTTGAAGTGCAAGAATGAAATCTATATAAGATTTTCACTAATGCAAATGTGCAAACCCTAGGATGCAAAAAAAATTCAAAAGGCTAATGTAAAAGCTAATGCTATGAGTCCTAGGATGTGAATGCAAATACAAATTAGAAAGAAACAATGTTCAATATGTAGGTTCACCAAAATGAAACATCATTTTTAGGGGGTTGTTATGTACTTCTCTTACACTCTTAGGGTTTTTCACCTAAAAGGTGAGAGAAAGAACCCAAAAATTGAGGTGGTTCACTAAAACTAGGGAATGTATGATGTAATTTTGACTAAATGCAATGATCTAAATGTAGCTAATTGATAAAATCAAGATTGACTATGAATGCAAAACTAATGAAACATGCAATGATAGAAAACATAGTGTGATGCATAAATGAATAAAAAACATAAACAAATGTAAATAAATGAATGAAACTAAACAGAGTGCAGCTAGAAGTTGAATGTTCATCCTGGAAGATTCTAGAATCTAGAAAATTTCACTATTGATGACCAGTGGGACTCATTCACCACTAATGGTGAATCAGTCATGTTTTTGGTAAAGTGCCCTAAAATTGGTTTCTAACTGTCAGGAAATGAATTCGAAAAAAAATAAAAAAATTCAACCTATAGGTGGGACTCATTTTCCACTAATGGTGAATCAATCCTCCTCCAAAAGTTTGCAAATTCAAGAGTCAACCCTGTGGGTCTAGATTTGCACTTGTCTTCTTTTCGGGTTGACAGAATCAAATCTACATAAAATAGGCTGAATGTTGTCTCCAAGCTTGAATTAGGGTTTGGTTGACTTGAATCACTTTGATGACTTGTTGACCACTTTCCAACACCTATTCCTTTTCGAAATCTACCTACAAAACCTGTAAACACACATGCAAAGAGGGGAAAAATGGTTAAGGGTTAGAGTATAGGGATTTGCCTTGGTCAGATCCCACTTTGGTAATCAAAAACTTGATAAAGAAATGGAATAAAAATAAGAAATCAATGATGAATAAATAACATGTATGTTTCCTAGACTCACCAATCCCTTGTTATAAAAGTATGAAGATATGTTAATGACTGCTTGAAGATGCTTGATATTTGCTTGAAAAATTAATGCTATGATGCTTAGGTTGATGAATGAAATTAAATGCAAGAATGAATACTTCAATGAATTAGATGTGAAATGGGTATAAAATAACTTATTTATCACACTTATGCCCTAATTACCCAATAATACAACATCATAGGCCAACATAAGGTCTTAATGAATAAAAACCTGAAAGAAATTTTGAATTATTTTGAATTTGGAGCCAAGAGGGACTCATTCGCAACCCATGAAGAATGGGTTCCACTTAAGGCTTGTAAGTGGGTGTTGGTAATTAAGTTACATTTAATGTTATTTGTCAGTTTTACATTAAAAAATACACTTAAATCAAGCCTATAGGTGCATAAAGGGGCCAAATAAAGCATAAGAAAGGTGTAATTAGTGATAATAAGCCTAGAAAAGCATGAAATCTTGTTACAAGACTTTACAACACTTTGAGATAGGACTTGATAAGGTATAAAAGGGTGATTTTTAGATGAATTATAATAAGAAGAGTCTAGAAAAGTATAGAAGTGTGTTACAACACTTCGCAACACCTTTACAAGACATCATAATTTCAATATTAAAGACCCAATGTGAATGTTTAAATTACATTACAAAATTAAATCAAAGCAAAATGAACCAAGCATCATAGGAAAAAGACCTAAATAACCATGAAAATGTCCAAAGATCCATTTTTCTATGGTACACTAACTTTTATCAACCTAATGTTTGATTAAAAAAACCTAGTTGGAATAATTTCAAAAAAAAATTAACTAATCATAACATTCTAAAAATAATTTTGGATTCTAAACTCCAAGCTCTATAAAAGGGTATTTTTAAGTATTTTATGAAATTACCCCTAGTTGGAGAAATCTAGAGTTGAAATTAATTTTTTACTAAATTTGGCCCAAAAGATGGGTTACACTACTGTTAAAGCAAAGCACCTAGTAAAATAAATTGCAAAATAACCTTCACAAGATAGGGAGGATCACCATGCTACTTTTCCAAAGAGAAAAATGAACTATGAGATGATTAATTTACATACTGTACAAGATTTTAAAGCCATGAGAACGGTGTTAGGTGGAAAAACTGCCCACAAGGGAAAAACCATCCAGGATGATTAAATGCAAAATTAAACTAAATGCAATAGACTAAGTAAACTTAAGTGGGTAGATGGTATGAACCATTTACTCCAACACCCCCTCTTAAGTGCAACTTAGGGAGAATTATTATGCAAAAATGAAGATGCAGTATGGGTTTCGACTACACAACCATGTTAGGAACCCATTTACAATGCAATCTCTCACAAGTAGAGAAAAGGAGAAAACCTTGTGGAAAAAAACCCTCTCCAAAAGAGAGAAAAAAACAAAAAATGATGCATGGATGGAGGACTCTATCACACCCCCAAAGAACTACATACATCATATATATACAATCAATAGCCCCCCCATAAGAGGGAAAGAGAGAGACTATATAGCCCCCCCACATTGTGTAATCACTTGCAAAAATGGTAAGTGCCTAAAGACAAAACATGATCTAATGTCAACAAAGAAATTGTCTCCATTTCAAAAGAAACAAAACCAAATACAAATGCAGGTATGCTTCCCATTCCAGATAGGGATTGAAGGAAAGAAGGATGAAGATGTATGTTGATATCTCTGAAATATGCTCATGTGTCACTAAAACCTTGGAAGATGATGTCACGAACCAATCACAAAAAAGGTGGTAAACAACATATCTATGGAAACTGATGTTGAATAATTTCCAAAGATTGAAATGGGGTGACAACAATTGTACCACAACTATCAATAAATAGGAGGGATATACCCTCAAATGTGTCCTCCAAATCTAAAATATGAGATTCTAGGAAATGTGCAGGATCATGATGGGCCAAAAAGTGGTGATATGATGGATATTTGTAGGGTATGTGGCTGAAGACTTATTTTTTACCCAAAATTGATGAAATGAAAAGGGTTTTTAAAGGAGATTCTTAGCTTTCAGCCAATATAAATTATTCTTTACTTTGAATTTAATAAATAATTATTATTCATTTTCTATTTGAATTATAACTAAAGTCCTAATTGATTGGATAATTGAAAAACATCTATAGCTTTGAAATGGTATCACATTTTTGGAATCCAAAACATGCATCACATTATATGCTTCACATACTATAGGAGTAAAAAAATAAAATTCAATTTCATGAAGTTTTGACCAAGTTAAGGTGGTCAGACATACGAGTTTTGATATTTCTTAAAAGTTGTAATAGAAAAAACCTAATTAATTATTTACTTAGAAAAAAATTACAAAAAAATATGCATCACATTCGGACATGAGTCCTCTACTTATGTCTAAAATATTATAAAAAAAATATTATCATTTTATTGTGGTTAGGGTGGTCAGACAGACACCTAGTTCTTTTTTTTTTCCTGAAATTTAAGTACTATTGCATTGAAATTTCAAATTTTCACCAAATAGATTTAAAATAAATAAATAAACCTACTAGTTTATAAACTACATTCAATTTGGTATAGATTCTATTCTTACATATTTTTAAAATAATATAGATAACTTATTCAATTTTTTACATCAAGTTTCCTAACTATGATTTTTTTGAATTTGTTGCCACTTAAGGGCCTATTTTTTCCATTATGATCCTGTGCATACCCTCTATGAACAATGAACCAATGTATGAAAAATATGAATACCAATAAGGAAGACAATGAGATAATGGTTGTGATGAATCACTAGATGTGCTCAATGAATCATCAACACAAAATGAATGGTCCTATTGAACATGAATAATAGGAGCCTCAATCAATGACTCTGCACAATGAATCACTGAAGGTGAAGGTACATCAACTATCCCTAATGGAGAATAAGGAGAATATAAAGAACCCTCGTCATCAGCATCTAAAGACTCAAAGTATTCCAACACTTTAAACTCCTACATAGTAGCATGATCATAGGTTATCCTGTCTGGAAAATGAAGAAGCACAAGACAATCTAAAACAAGATCATCCGGGAATGGCAGAGTATTCTAGGATCTTTATGTATTTCCCAAATTTTAATCCAAAGAGTATATGGACACTAAAAATAATAAATATAATCCAAAGTGGCATAATTGATATGCATTGTAATAACTCCTAGGACATGATCCCTTTTGCAATTCCATGCAAACTTCTTACTATCAATACCAGGAAGGGGAACCAAATTATTTAAATATAGCAACAAATGAAGCCACCAAAGATGTTTTAGGATAGCATCTCTCAATTGTTTATATTTTCCCCTTTCCAACATAATCATAATAGGATGTAATGAAAACTCTATAATCAATTATGACAAATCTCCAAAAATACAAAGACAATAACCTTCAACAACAAATAGAAACTCCCAAATACTACAAATGAAGTGAGACCAATATTGAACTTCAATGGACTAAAAGAACCACCAAACAAAAAAATATGAGATATATTCCTCAACCACTGTATAGGTGACAAAAATACCTTTTCGTTGATATGTGGTTTGCAAAAATTAGACTCGGTTTGCAAAAGATATGCCAAAATAAAGAAAAGTGTTTATGAAGGAATTTTCAATGCACTAAGGGGCTTAATTCAGGTTTCCCATGTTACCACACCCTTTAGTAGAGGAAAATAAATAGGGGCCCTTAAGGCCAAATCATCAAGTCACAACTCGGGAAAGGCACCACCACTGAGTCAACACAATCACCAAGAAATACAATCGAACCTGGCAACAACTTTAAAACACAATGCAAGTGTCCAAGTATAAAAAGTGCAAAAAATGTCTTCATTGGATGAATGCGGGATAAAGGATCTCAAAAGAAATTCCCAAATCACAGCATGCAGGCCCACCTCTAAACCCTAGATAAATATTTGATGCAAAACTTTAGAGAAATGTTTCACCTTTGATACAAAATTGGGCCCTTGTCAAATCATTCTCTAGCAAAAAAACACAAACTCAAGTTTCAACACCTCCAAATGCCTACAAAAAAAATGCCCTAAAAATTTTGTAGCCAATCAATGAGAATCAACCTACAAATGGGATTAGTGAAATGGCATCCAATACCCTTGATTCAGAGAAAACATAATCTATTGTTTCCTATCAACATTGATTATTTGGAAACCACATATTAAGGCAAGTTGAATTGCTCTAATGGAAAATCGGGCCATAAACGGATTTGCTATAGAGAAATTTTTCATGCCTCTCCATAGTGACCTCAGGCTTTAGAATTGTGCCTCCTCTTGATGCATTGGTTCTATAGAAAAAAGTGGCCCTCCAATGCTCAAAAAAATTCCTCCAAAATGTGGGTCTCCAAAAAGGCTGCCACCCAAGCAATAAATTCATGCCCTCCATAAGATGAATAGTCTTTGCAGTCACAAGTTGTAGCCGATAAAATCTCCCTTTTCAATAGATTCAAACTATATATTTGATGGAAGGAGTGAATGACTCATATGCCATCCCAAGTGCAAACAAAAAGCATGGCTGCAAATAGGAAAAAAAATGCCTTCAAATGAAGTTTTCCTTACAAATTATGCCTAGAATAGATGGGAATCACCCAAGCTGCAAAAAATGAGCCTTTCTCCTTCGATGTCGCCTAGAGTTCAAAAACAAAAAAATGGGTCTAGCACAAAGGAAGATCAACATGATGGTGTTTCAAATAGAAAATAACTCCTCCTTATGCCAAACACCAAATCCTCAATTAATGTTATTCCAAACAAATATTGGAGGGGAGGGATTTCAATAGATCCAAATCACCAACTGAAAGGACCTAACAAAGAACATACACGAGAAAAAAATTCCACTAGTGCTACAATATTTCACTACCTTTAGATCACATCCTTGAACAAATTGGAATTCATCACTAGGAATCAAGCAGATCATGCCCGAGACATTTTCTAGCAACAAGAAAATCAATAATCGAAGGCAATTTTGAAATTTAAAAAATTTCAAATGCCAAAATAAATGATCTCACAGATCTCCAATGAAAACTTTTAGGAAGGAGGTGCAATTGGGTTGATATGATACCATGATAGAGCAAAGCACACAGGAAAATCAATTGTAGAATAACCTTCACGAGATAGAGAGGAGCACCATGCTACTTCGCCAAAGAGAAAAATGAAATATGAGATGATTAATTTACATATTGTATAGGATTTTAAAGCCATGAGAAAGGTGTTGGGTGGACAAACTACCCACATGAGAAAATCCACCCAAGATGATTAAATTCCAAATTAAACTAAATGCAATAGCCTAAGTAAACTAAGCACGTAAATGGTAAAAACCATTTACTCCAACAACTAAGTTATAGACAATTTTGGGGAATAAAATTTTCATGAAAATGTTGTAGGTCCTAAAAGTGTTTCATTCAAAAATTTACATATAAATCAAACTTCATTTTAATCTTTTAATTAAAAAACAATCTATTTTGTTGTTTTTGGTGAAAGGGCTTCACTTGAAACTATATATACCATGTAGGTGCCACATGGTTTTAAGAAAAACTATTTCACTCAAAATATTTTAGGTTAAAATTGTTTCATTCAATACTATTTTATTGAAATAAAGTGTGACATAGCTCTATAATTTTACCCTATCCTCAATACTAGAATAATTATTGAGTTCTTAATTAAATTAATTTATATGACTTTTCTAATTTTTTTGAAATTAATGGTAATATTTTGATGCAATTTTAGATAAAGCTAAGTTTATAGAGAAATGTGCCCATTTTGTAACAACAATAATTAAATAGTTTAAACTTTTTCTATATAAAATTCAATATGAATCAATAATGAATCTTTTGGATCAATCTTAAGTTAAAAAAATATTGTGTGATTTAATATCATAATATTTTAAAGTTATTCATCCATGCAAAACCTTGATATTGAGACTAGTGGAGGATGAATGGGCTTTTAGTTATAAAATTAATGATAAAAAACACATTAAAATCATTTTTGAAAGACACTTGAGGATGTTTATGACTAGATATGATGTCCAAATATATCATTTTTAAAGATCATAAAAATCATGGAGATCCACATTTGAAAGAAGAGAGCTATGTAATTATTTGATGATACAAACCCATCCATTACGTCTAACCATATTATCAAAAAATTTAGTCTTAAAAATTCTATGTGATATGACTTCATTTTAGAGTGAAGGCATTTCACTTTAGAGTCACATTCAAGCACAAAGGGACATCCCTATAAAATAGGGATAGATGTGCCTCAAGTATATATATAAAAAATACATGAGAAAGGGAACAACAAGAATAATAGAGGAAAAAATGTCATGCCAACCATATATCATCATTCATTTTACCAAATAATCACTAACTAATAGTGAAAAATATAATGTTTTATGAAAAGAAAATTATCATAGATTTAAAATTTAAGTGTTATGATGAAATAAAGAAATAGAATTTCTTCACAACTACATCAAAAATAAAATGAAAAATTGGAGAAAGAAAGAAATAGTCAATATAAAACTAGTGTGTTGTTTACAAGTTAAGCTATAAATTATTATCAAGAAGAAGCATAAAAGGTTGAAAATACATATAAGAAGAGGGTAAAAAATTAATCAAGTAAAATAAAAATATATATTTTTAATTGAAGATGATAACATATTAGAGGAGGATCTTACTAATTATGTGTCATAAAATATTAATCACTCCTAAACCTACATATTCTTATTGATCACTCCTAAACATACATATTCAAATTTTAGTCATCACTTGATGTTTTCTATATTTTTACTTCTAATTGTGTCTTGTGTCTTGTGTTTTTCTATCTTCACCTCACATTCTATATTATGATTTATACTTTGTTATTTTTCATACCTACATCACTCCACATCTTTCAATTTTTAATTCTATGATTTGTCTTTTTATTTATATTTTACATTCCTCAACTTAGGTTGTTCACTTGTTCATTATTTCTATGAATTTATAATATTATTATCACTATGTCTGTAATGAATATCTTTCTCATTCTTTACATTTGATTATCATTCACTTATCATGTTTATCTTCTTATGGTATAATTTTGATCCTTTAATGCTTATTTTGTTGCATTTATACTTTCATTATTATGTCACAAAGCATTATGACCTTTATTATGATTTCTCAAATCATCTCATATTTGTGACCCATTCCATGATTGTATCCAATATATAAAATTGATATTTTTATGACCTTCATCATATCCTTTTTTTCCTAATTTGGGTGGAATGATATTTGTATATGTTTTCACTGTTATATGCTAATTATTTATACCTACATGGTAATATTGATTACATATTCAATATCGATACAATATTCTTACATATCTGATGCAGGAGCATCCAGTGGTGTAAGGGCAATCTTGTATCACCCAAAAATAGTTAAATTTCAAGTTTCTTAGTTTTTAGATATTTTTACATTTTTGGATACCCTTTTCGTCATAATGAAATTCCCAATTTATGGTTTTTATTTTCTATTCTTAGGTGGAAAGATATTGTAGTTTTAGTTTCCCAGATTTGCACCTAAAAATATTTCGAGTTAGATTTGAGGCACTTAGAGTTCTCAGAATGGCCCTAAAACTTTCTGAAATTGGCGTAGTGTATTACAAGCATGTTATTGACTTCGAGACCTTTCCAACGGTTCAAACGGTTTACAAATCGGAGTCCCGGATCAAAGGTTATGGCCCCGGGAAGTTGGCGCACTTTCTAGAAGATACAATTGCAAATGCTATTTTGAAATTTGAACTTCATGTAGTAAATTTTTGGCGCCAAACCACCTAAACTCAAATTTGAATGTTGTTTTGGCTCCAAACTGATGAGGAGCTCTATTTATGGGCGGGTTTCTAATTTTTGGGTAACTTTTTGGGGACAAGCTCGCATATTGTGAAAGGGTTATTATGTAGCTTTCTGTAACTTGCATGCATTGTAGAACTTGGGGATTTGAGATCCTATGCATGTAAGAAGCTCCATTTTCTGAATAATAAAATTATTCTCTTGTTGTGGGTTATTTTTTGTGTCTCGGGTTGTGCCCTCATCAAGTGGTATCAGAGCGGGTTTTCTTGAGCATGTGGAGAGATTGCCGATTGTGAGGTAGTTCGCACCAGGACCGTGGTTGTGGGTTGAGGTTAAGAAAGATGCCTCCAAGAGTGATGCCTGGTGGGCATGGTGGTGCCAGAGGTGGTCAAGGCAGCAGAAATGCTGGTGGAAGAGATGCACTGGTAGCCCTTCAGAGACAGATTGACACGTTACAAGAGCAGTTGAGAAGAGGGTTAAACCCGAGGGAGGAAAGTGAGGATGAAGGAGAGGAAGAAGGTTCAAATGTAGAAGAGGAAGAAGAAGAAATTGATCAAGACCAAATGCGGCTAATAAGGGCCATTTTGAAGATTAGGAAAAAAACCTAGAGCAGAAGTCCCCAGTTATTCCAGAAGTCTGAACCCGGAAGAGTTGATCGACTGGATCAATGAGCTAGAAGAATATTTTGAGTATGAGGAAATAGATGACCCAGATCGAGTTAAATTTGTGAAAATGAAGCTGAAGGTCCATGCCAATATTTGGTGGAAAGAGGTCCAGTTGGAAAGAAATCAAAGAGGAAAAGGAAAGATCACCAGATGGGATCGCATGGTAGAGAAACTAAAGAAGCAATTCATACCAGTGGACTACGAGTTAGATTTGTTGAAGAAATTGCAAGGGTTGAAGCAAGGAAGCAGATTTGTGAAAGAATATACTAAATATTTTCACAAGATAATCATTAGAACGGGCCACAAGAGGCCAATAAGGAGAAGGTAGCCTGATATCTTAATGGGTTACGACCGAGCATTCAAGAGGAGTTAAGCCTAGTCAGAATGACCACCATTGAGGATGTGTATCAGTTTGCTCTGAAGGTGGAAGAGAAGATGAACAAAATATTTGATGGCAAGCAAAAAGGATGAGGGAGGTCAAAGCGAAAGGGGCAATGGAAGATCTTCAGGAAGCCAAAATGATGATGAAAAGAAGAGTGAAGATGTGGGTACCAGCCGAAGCCAAAGGAATGACAACTTTTACCGCCCTCGTGATCAAAATAGTGGTGATCAAAGAGGTAGAAGACGAGGGAGATATGGACAAGGATCTGGAAGAGGTGGTTTCAGAGGAACATGTTTCCAGTGTGGTGAAGAAGGGCATCGAGCCTATGAATGTCCACAACACCAAGGAAGGGAAGACAAAAGGCCAGAAGGTCATGGAAGGGTTGCGCATGCAGATGAGGAGCCCAATCTGAACATTCATGATGCCGAAGGGGAGAATCCTTAGTGATTAGGAAAAAGGAACCGTAATCAGGAAGAATCTATTACACAAGGTGCAAGTGTGAAGGGAAAATGTTGTGATGTCATTATTGATGGTGGAACACCGATAATTTGGTGTCAGAGGAGATGGTTACAAAGTTGAAGCTGAAGAGGAAAGGCACCCACATCCGTGCTCGATTGCTTAGTTGTAGAAAGACCACAAAATTTTGGTCAATGAGCGGCCTAGTAAAGTTCAAGATCGAGTTACCATGATGAGGTACTCGTGATATCACCAAAAATAGTTAAATTTCAAGTTTCTCAATTTTTAGATGTTTTTACATTTTTGGATACTTTTCGTCATAATGAAATTCCCAATTTATGGATTTTATTTTCTATTCCTGCGGAAAAGATATTGCTTTTAGTTTCCCAGATTTGCACCTAAAATCTTCTGAAGATTTGAGGCACTTAGAGTTCCCATTCTCTCGAAACTTACCAAAATTGGCATAGCAAATTTTAAGCACGTTATTGACTTCGAGACCTTTCCAACGGTTCAAACGGTTCGCGAATCGGAGTCCCAGATCAAAAGTTATGGCCCCGGGAAGTTGGCGCACTTTCTAGAAGATACAATTGCAAATGCTCTTTTGAAATTTGAATTTCATGTTGTAAATTTTCAGCGCCAAACTGCTGAAACTCAAATTTGAATGTTGTTTTGGCTCCAAACTGATGAGGAGCTCTATTTATGGGCGGGTTTCTAATTTTTGGGTAACTTTTTGGGGACAAGCTCGCATATTGTGAAAGGGTTATTCTGTAGCTTTCTGTAACTTGCATGTATTGTAGAACTTGGGGATTTGAGATCCTCTACATGTAAGAAGCTCCATTTTCTGAATAATAAAATTATTCTCTTGTTGTGGGTTATTTTCTATGTCTCGGGTTGTGCCCTCATCAATATCCTCTAGGGAAATATTTTCTTTGTGACTCACCTAGACTAGGTTAGAATTAAACCCTTGTACTTACCTCCAATATATGATCTTACATGCTAATAATATTATGACACATTAATTACAAGCTACATAAGCATTGTAATATATTTTAGCATGCTCATAGCTTAAATGATTAATTTACTATATGTTTTATTTTCATTCTCTGTACCATTATTCTTTTCCTCCAATTCTTTGCATAATATGTATGTGACCAATTGGAGCGGGTATTTATTGTTAGTAATAATTATATGGTAGAGATTTTAGATAGTGACCTGCACTAGATATAGACCTACCACCATACCTTGATGGATTACTATTATATTAATTGTCTATCTCGAGTAAATTATATTTTCTTAATTTAATAATTACATTTAATTACTAAATCTTGTGGATTCAAATTATACGGAAATGCCAAAAATATTGTATCTCAATACTACATATGGTTGAATCCTACCACATTTCCATATATGAAGGGATTATTATTGAATATAAGTTTATATACATGTAATAATTAAACCTTACTGCTCTCTCTCTCTCTACTTCTCACATTTCATAAATAACTAGATTAATTTATAGCTTGTGTATATTCTAGTTGTGTGAAAAAAATTACTTATTGAATTATCCTTTTATATTTAATATGTTTTTATGGAGTATTCATACCAAGGAGCATAGAATTGAAGAATTGAAGAATTTTTTATTATCTTACATGGATCATATATCCCTTTTTATAAGTGCTTAGATATTTAATTTTTGTGTTCGTTGAGAATGTCAATATACTTTTATTTCATTTTAATGTTAGATTCATATTCACATTAAATCGGGAGATATTAAAAAGACAAAATTTTCATGCACATATCATTTCTCATTTACTTTTGTGCAAACATTGATGGAATACAAATTTACAAATTAGTAAGACACACATTTATCTACTTAGTTGGGTTTATGTCATGATGCTTGTGTATTCTTTTCTATCCCCATTTAGACTTATCCATGTGCATTCATTGTTTAATCATAATCTATTACACCCTATTTATAAATAGATCTAGACATTTACTCCATGCATTGACATTATCATTTCACTAGGAAATTGTATTACCATGATACTCAAGATTGATCTTTTGGTACATTGGAACAAACCTTAAATTTTATTTTTTTAACTCAAATTATTAGATTATGTCACCTTTTATTAGTCACTATGAGGTAGTTTTGTGTACACTTGTTAACCATATTTTTATGTCTCATTATTTAAAGACATTTAATGTGTCTTTCATTTATATAATAAAGTTGTGTGTAAGGGAAAATGAATAATAGGGAAATTTATTAAGGAACACTTCAAGATTTTGAAGGATAAAGCAAATATGCATCATCTATATGTAGGCCACTTGCACACTTGCATATGCTATCTTTCAATCTTTGTTCAAATTTAAGAAGCTATTCAATTTAGGGTCCAACCTAGGAGTACATGACTAGTAATTGGGCATACATCCTTAAGGTGTTTGTGAATAGTATAGTCCTTACATGAACATTAGACATAAGAGAACAAGAGGGAATATGATTTTGAAGTCTAGATTATATATGTACATCATAGTTAAAATCCATAGTGATTAGAGTCGAACCCATGACATGTAGGATAAAACTATAGAGTTTTTTCGATCTACACGAAGTCTAAGATAGTAATCTTACCCTGAACACTAATTTCCCAAAATTGATAATTCATTTTAGAATGACATAAATATTGATTATTAATCATCACTTTCAAACCTAAGTAGCCTCCTATTGTTGTACTTTGTTTTTAATTACAATGATCAAATACTAAATCTATTATCTATGTTAATTATTTTATTATTCATTGCCTTTTTCTGTAAATTATAACCTCTACATTTCTAGGGCAAGCTAAGGCAGTTAATTTCCAATCCGTTTTTTATCATTGAATACTTGAGTTGTGAGTTTATGTAATGCAAGAGTAAGCCATGAAAGCGCATTGAATGTTTACAATGGTACACAAATAGGAAAATGCATCTCATGAGAGTGACGTGCAATCAGTCTGTAGAAACTCCAGTTTGAATAGATATGTAGAAAAATAAATGTGCGGGCAATTTACTAGCCACGTCGTGATATTTTCACCCACGGGATTGTAATCTCACCCCCCTCCCTTTCTGAAATTGGCCTTTTCTTAATGGACAAAGATTTTTTTGGTTCAGCTGCTGGTGACTGTAAGTGATAATTAAAATTTTGTTTTAACAAATTATATTGATTTCTCATCGTTCATATATAAATATAAGTATCGTTAAAAGGGGCAGAGAATTCATCGATAAGTAACATAAATATGTAATTATATTCTGATTTAATGGAAAAGTTTATTGACTTTTTATTTTAAGCAGAAAATAAAATGTTGAAAATGAATAATATAATTGAAACAATGAAATAAATAGGAACATCTATTCAATTGAAGGTGGATTGCACCTACAAATATATCTATAAGAAAAGAGTTTTGACACGAACAATTTTTTTCTTGTATTATAAACTTTAAAATGATTGAAAAAAATTTAAAACTTTAAAATTAACTTGAAGTTTAATTAATCTATAAGTAAAGTAATTTTATAGAAAAATGTCATAACACACATTTAATCCTCTTTTCTGTCTAGATATACAACAATAAATTTGATATTTTTTATTTTAAAAAAGACAAATTATTCTTTTAAAATAAATTAAATATTAATAATTTTACTTTTAATAAGAAGACATTTTACAAATTTTCAAAACATACTTTCTATTTCTTCTTTTTTCCACTCTTAAATAATTCTAAATTATTAATCATTGATATTTTTGTTCACATTTTTAAAGTTAAAAAGTTGGTTCTTCTTATAATGTAACTTGTTCAATTCATTTGAATAATATATATTTAATAATATAAAGACTACAAATAATGGTGTGTTCTTATATATTTGATTTTTTTTAACATATGAAGAAAAAATAATAAATGTTTAAACAATATTTTTCATTCAATGTATTAACTTATTGATGGTAGTTTTGTTGTCAATGTGAAACTAAGATTATCCTAGAAATGAGTATATCTTAGTCATTGTTTATTGTATTCTCATTTAAAAACTTAACAACAATATTTATAACACAAAATGGAAATTTTCAATGTGTTGCTGAGGAATATCATTTAATAGCATTTTGTTTCCGTTGGTTTTTTTTTTAGAGCCAAACTTAATCTCAATCCTAACCTATGAGCATGCCACAACTCGATTATCAGCTAGGTTGAGGATTGGCCAACACCTAAGTAAAGTAATTAGTACTTCACTTTTTCTCTTCGGGCTCTATGAGACCCAGGGAGGGCAACCCATGCATACTCATAATATCTCACTTTAGGTCAAGATTATTTCTTCACATAGATGTAGTATCTTAGGAAAATCACCTTATCAAAGGCTCAACAGACCTTAGATTGAAGTGTTACTTATTTCAAGGAGTGCATTTACATACTTAAAGTTGGGATGATATATTTTAAAGTATTTTGTGAATCATTCTTCATCTTGAACCCTAGGCCTAATTCAATACTAGCTCAACTAATTACAAGATAAACTAATAAAACATTCAATGCTTTATTTAAAGGAGAAAAGAGTTATAACTTGTAATCAATTAGTAATACAATTCTAATTGAACTTCAAAAATTAATGGACCATTAGAATGTCACTTTGTAACATCTAACTAACTATGTCTACAAAATATCACTTCCTTACTAAATCCTATATCCTTTTCACACAAACTAATGACCTCATTTTAGCATTTAATCAATTCATTTAACTGAAGCATAAAACAAATTCATCCATTCTATGCAAATCACAAAAAGACAAATGAAATTATCATTAACAACTTCATTCATAACTTGAAAGAAAACTCATAGGAGAGCAAGGGTATGTGTAGGATCATCATGGAAAAAACAAGCTCTGAAGTGGCAAAAAATTTAGAAAAATCAAAGTTACACAACTTGACGTAAAAAATTGAATAAGTTATCTATATTATTTCAAAAATATATAAGAATAGAATATGTAGAAAATTGAATGTAGTTTCTAAACTACTAGGTTTATTTTTATTTTTAAAAATTCATTTGGTGAAAATCTAAAATTTCAATGCAATAGTACTTAAATTTCAGAGGAAAAAATAAGTAGGTGTCTGCGACCACCCTAACAAAAATAAAATGATAATATTTTTTTATAATATTTTAGATATAAGTAGAGGACTCATGTCCCAATGTGATGCATATTTTTTTATAATTTTTTTCTAAGTAAATAATTAATTAAAAAAATATTATTACAACTTTAAAAAATATAAAAACTCGTATGTCTGACCACCTTAACTTGGTCAAAACTTCATGAAATTATTATTATTATTATTATTATTAATCTTATAGTATGCAAATTATATAATGTGGCACATGTTTCAAATTCAAAAAAATGTGATCATACCGTTTGAAAGCTATAGATGCTTTTCAATCAGCGTATCAATCAGGACATTAGTCGTAATTCAAATAGAAAATCAATAATAATTATTTATTAAATTCAAAGTAAAGCATAATTTCTATTGGTGGAAAGCTAAGAATCTACTTTAAAAACCCTTTTTGTTTCATCAATTTTGGGTAAAAAAAAATCGTTAGCCACATACCCTACACATACCCATCATATCACCACTTTTTGGCCCATCATGATCCTTCATATACTTGCAACATTTTGAAACTGAAATTCTTCTTCATTTTTTATATTGCTTTGTAAAACCATATTTAAGATTCATATATAGTATAACTTTCATCTTAAATTTTCTTCTGATATGTCTACTAGAGTATCCATTTACATTCTATTCTACTTTTAGAACATAGTATTTACTATGACCATGTGTAGACTCAAAATTTTGAACTCTCCTCTTTCAGCCATGAAATCCCCTTTATATAAATAGGGAAGCAACAAGCAACTAGCTGAATTACAATTTCACTTTCATTTGAGTTCATTTCAAAAACGTAATTCTAATGGACTCCTCAAAAAACTCGTACGAGGTTTCATACACAATCATTTGAGAATAGGGGAGAACAAAAGGAAAAAAACATATGCAAGATACCAGTGGTCATTGTCATAGCATTCATTTTTTGAAACAAAAAAAATTCCATTCATATCTTCTAGAGGACTTCCACATTAGCATGGGAAAGAAAAAGACAAACCATGGACACATGGAAAAAAATACCTCCTATGCAAGGACCATGATGTCATCAAAAACTAAAACAAGGCAATGACCCTATTTAGAGTCATCGACATTTGAGAATGCTCAACCACTCCTTGTCCTCGATGAAATTGGAGGGATTATCAATACGTCATCATCATAGCTCCCATATGGCACCAGAGAATAGATGTGTTGGCCATAGTCTGAGTCAGTATCAACTTAAGCATTTGAAGGAGTATCAGAAAGCACAATAGGAGAATTATGTTTTCCCAGGCAGGTCCTGTGGCTTTTCTCTTTTTTACTGGTCTTCTTCATTAGTTGTGCCAGTTCCTTGCCTTTGAATTCAACCACTTCTCCTGGAAGGGTCCTATTCCTCAAGCGGTAAGTACTCTACACAATTGATTTCTTCTTATGACCTCTAGCCCTCCTTTTACCCTTTGAAATCTCAGGGGAAACCATGGCTTCCTGCTCAATCATGTCTTCATGACACTCAAACACACTTAGCCAGCTAGACCTCCTAACAGGTGAAATTGTTGCACTAGCTTTTCCCATTTCATTAAAACTAGTAGAGTAACAATTAAAATGATTTTTTAACTCAAGAACCATAGGAGAAACACCTCAACCCCAATAATTACAACTAGTTCAAGCAATAGAATTCCTAAATAGACCAGAGAACCCAATTTCATACCAACTTACTTAGGATGAGAAAATTCAACTCAAGACAAACCAACAACTTCTTACTCCACTTCACACTTTGCCTCACATAAACTGTAGACTAAAAAGATAGTGAGAATAGACAACAATCAACCTACATTAAATAGAAAATTCAAGCATTCATAATTAATGATTCAGAACTCCTTACACGAGCAAATTGGTAACTTATCAGTTTGGCTTTGAATTTGGACCATTCATCTTAGATCAATTAAAATTCCATCTAAGGTGGCCATGAGCATCATTTTTCGACCATTATCAACTTACTCCTTGAAAAAATAGATGCTATCTCAAATGCTACCAAATTCTTCTCTAACCTTGATTAATCATATGTGATATGATAATTAGAATGTATCGCCAACCTAATCTATGATTTTCATTAATATCGGTGAAGTACATAGGACCAGTTTTTCTTAGAGAGAAACTTTCTTTATAAACTTCATCACTTCATCGCTGATCTTACCAAAATTTTAGGGTGCAATTAGCGATGAAATTATACATCAGATGATTTTCAGTCCATTGGATCATCCTGCTTTAAAAATTTATCAACGGTTCTCCAGTCCTTTTGCTACTTTTTTTATGGTTTACGCGGAATCCCCGGGATCCTTCCATGTTGCCCTTTTCATTGATAGTCATCGCTTGTTACTGATTTACTTCATCCTCTCCTAGCTCCATCAGCAATGTAAACATCCCTACGATGATCTTTAGCCACTAGTCCAGTGACCTGACCTTTGGTCACATCCATCCCTTCATTGTGCATCACTAATTCAAACTTTGTGCCTAGGATTCTATCAGCGAGGGGAAATCTTGTTGAGGCACTAGATTTAGACATGTACAACCTGCATAAAGTAAATGACACAAAAGACATCATTCATAGGATCATATCTAATTAGCGAAAGAAAAACCTTTTAGAGGACACCCATCACTTATCGCTAATTCAAAACTCTAGTTCTAAAATGAATTCACGATGAGCGATATAGCATAAGGCCTTCATTCATCGCTAATTCTCCTCATATATTTTTAAGTAATCAACAATGAGAGGGTTTACAAAATTTATAAAGTCCATCGCATATCACTAATGTGAGAATTACATTTAAAATATATTCATGATCACGAGATATAAAGGAAATTGCATCATATCGCTCATCACTAATTTGAGTTATGTCTTTTTTATGATCATCTGCGATGAGCGATAAGAACACAAGGCCAGAAGAATCACTCATCACTATTACAAATTTGAAGGCTCAAAAGCCATTAGTGATGAGCGATGTCAAAGGAAAACATCATTCCATCACTTGTTGCTAATTCAAGGTGTAAACCTATGAATAAATCAATGATGAGCAATAAAGTTATAAGGTCCATCGGGACTTAAGTGGAAAATTTTGAGCACATACACTTAAGTTTTTATAAAAAGGGGAACCTCTATAGGACGACATGAGAATAGTAGGCTCAAGACTTTTGAATCATGCAATACAAAGGATGTAAAGGGTATGTGCAGGATCACGATGGGCCAAAAAGTGGCAACATGATGGGTATGTGGCTGATGACTTTTTTTTTACCCAAAATTGATGAAACGAAAAGGGTTTTTAAAGGACATTCTCATCTTTCCACCAATATAAATTATGCTTTAATTTGAATTTAATAAGTAATTATTATTCATTTTCTATTTGAATTATGACTAAAGTCCTAATTGATAGGTTGATTGAAAAACATCTATAGCTTTCAAATGATATCACATTTTTTGAATCCAAAACATGTGTCACATACGGATTAAAAAAATAAAATTTGAATTTCATGAAGTTTTGACAAAGTTAAGGTGGTTAGACATACAAGTTTTATATTTTAGTTGTAATTAAACTTGGAAAAAAATTACAAAAAAATATGCATCACATTGGGACATGAGTCCTCTACTTATTCTAAAATATTATAAAAAATATTATTATTTTATTGTGGTTAGGGTGGTCGATAGACACCTACTTCTTATTTTCTCCTTGAAATTTAAGTACTACTGCATTGAAATTTCAAATTTTCACCAAATAGATTTTTTTTTTTTTAAAACCTAGTAGTTTAGAAAATACATTCAATTTTCTACAGATTCTATTCTTACATATTTTTCAAATAATATAGATAACTTATTCAAATTTTTACGTCAAGTTGCCTAACTCTGATTTTTCTAAATTTTTTGCCACTTAAGGGCCTGTTTTTTCCATGATGATCCTGCACATACCCTAAAGGTTAAAAGATCCTTTGCCTAACCCTATAAGAGACAGATGATTTAGACCTAGACACGAGAAGGGCCAGTCACTCGATGGCATTGATAGAAATGAAAATTTTATGTGACCAACAATAGGCACTATGCAGTTAGCAACAAAATAGAATGTTACAAGCAACTACAATAAACAAAACCCTAAACCCTTATATAAGAACCCTACATCATATGTAACAAGGGTTTTAGGTAAAAAATCTTAGGGTTTAATATGAGCACTTCAAATTTTGCAAAATTCTAAACTACCATTAGTTTCCATAGTCTATGATAGTTAGTAAGCAATATTTCTAGAAATACTGTGTGCAAATTTTTACATCAATGTTTCAGATCATACTCCATGATCCATCATCAAGATGATAAGCAGATAGAGAGAGAAATGAAAAAGAGCAAGCAGACTTAGATATAAAAAGGAGAGGGAAAAGGGAAAGGGGGAAGGTTGGGAAGGTTGTCAGGCACACAATGCCAAAAAATGAAGGATAAAGATAAAGAATAGATGAAAATAAATAAAAATTGTAAAGAATATAAATGAAAAAAATGACAAAGAATAAAGATAGAAAGCACCCAAATAATAATATTAAAAGGATGAAAAGGAATCCTTAAACTAGGGAAGGAAGGAAAGAAAGAAAGAAAGAAAGAAATTAATAAAGAAAGACCAAAATGAAGAAGGAGAAAAATAAATGAAAAAGAAAAAGAGACCAAAAAAAGAGAGGAAGGGTCAAAATATTAATAAACAATAAAATTAGGAAAAAGAACCCAATAAGACAATTATTAAATATAATATTAATATAAGATAAAAGAAAGGAAATACTAAAAAATAACACAAATAGTTAATATAAAACAAATAAGCTACTATTAAACTAACAAAAAATGAGTAAACAAGAGAATAAATATTATATGAGCATATTATATAATTCAAATTATTATTGAAACAAGCAATAAAACATACAAGAACAATACTCAAACAAAATTAAAACAGAAAAGGAAACAAAATAAAAGAAGGCCACAAAAATAAGAATAAAGAAAGGAACAAATTATTGAAAAAAATAAAGAAAAGAAAGAGAAAATTACAAATAAAGAGGGGGAGAGAATATTAACATTCAAATCCAAAATATGAAAGAAAATATAAAGAAAAAATAATTAAATGAATAGAGAAATAAATAATAGAAAATTAATATAATGAAAATAAAAATGCAACAAGAAAAATAAAATAGAAAGAAAAGAATTATTAAACCACAAAATATTAATAAAAATTAATTAAGCAAAGAAAAAATTAATATAAAAGAAAGAAAAACTGAAACAAATTAACAACATAAAACAAAAGAAAATTTAAGATTATAAATTGCAAAGGAAAATTATAAGAAAAAGAATTAATAAAAAATAACATAAAAGATTGAAAGTATAAAATAAAAATATCAAAAGATTTTAATAAAATAGAATTATATATCACAAAATATTAAAATAAAACAGCAAAAAAAAAGAAACATAATAATGAAAATGAAAAACCAAATACCAAAAATGAAAGAAAGAAGAAAGAGTGAAAACAAAGACAAAAAAAAAATGAATAAAGAAAATGTAACCAATTATAAAGGAAACCAATGAAAGGAAACAAGAGAAACTAAGAAAATAAGAGATTAAAAATATATATATATATATTTCTAATATGTTTGGTGCTTTTTGATTTTTTTTAAATAAATATATATTAATAACTCTTTGATTTTTTGTTTTCTTTCGTTTTTGATAAGGATAAGACTATGGTTGTGGATTTTTTTAAATAAATAAGTATTGTTAAATGTTTGGTTTTTTTTAATTTTTCTTTCATGGATTGTTGTTTTCTATTTTTGTTTCACGGATTGTGTTGGCCTTTGTGTTCTTCCGTTTCTAATAAGGATAAGACTGTGGTTGTGGATTTTTTAAAATAATTAAATATTGTTACTTTAATAATAATAATAATAATAATAATAATAAAAATAAAAAAACAAAGACAAAGAAAAAAATTTAAAATTTAAAATATATATTAAATATAAGAAAGAACAAATCAAATATATACATGTATATAAATATGTGTACACACACACACACACACACATATATATAATAAAAAGAAAATTAAAAAAAGATTAATAAATCAAGGAGAAATAAACATAAAAATTAAATAAAAGGGGAAAGAAGAAATTTAACCTATAAAAGATAATTAAAATATCAAAAAATAAAGTGAAAATAATAATAAAGAAACCCTACCTAGGAAAGAGAGAAATTAAAAAATAGAAAGCAACAAAACACATTGGATACAATAAAAAAAAGAAAAAGAAAATAAAAAAATGGTGGGGTGGGAAGGGAGAAAATTCAAGATGAGAAAAGTCAAAAGGCCACCCAAAAAAAGGCCAGAGTGAAAAAAAGGTGGAAAAATAAACTTGGGAGGAAAAAGAATAGCCTAAAAGGACAAGAAGAAGAGAAGGGGGGTAGGGGAGGGGAAAGGGGGGAGAAGGAAAGAAAGGAAAAGCAAGGGGAGGGAGAGGTGGAGGGAGAAAGAAAGGGTGAGCATAGGGTGAAGGGGGGAAAAAATGGAAATGAAGGTCAAAATAAGGGGGATCAAGAAAGATTAGGAGAGAGGACATTAAGGCTATTTAATAGAGTCTTCCAAGAGAACTTAGAGCCCAACCCCCATCCGGGTTAAGGTTAGAGGGGTGATTGTTGATTTCAATGGCCTCTTTGAGTTTTCTCTTAAAGAAGTTGTCATCTTTGAATAGGATTTTGGTGTTTTCTAAAATAATGTGATGCTTCATCTTAGTAGAGTGTTGAACTAGAGAAGATGTAGAGATACGATTGTACCTTAAGTCAATACAATGCTCCTTGATTCTTGTGTTGATGGAATGACATGTTTCCCCAATGTAAGGAATTCCACAAGAACACATCACTTTATAGACATCAGATTTGAGGAAATGATCTTGGGGGACTATGGGGGAAGGGATGTGATTTCTTATAGTGAAGATAGGTTTGAAAGTGCAATTAATACCCTTTTTGAAAAGGATCTTAGCAATTTTGTTAGAGACACCCTCAACATGGGGAGGGTAGACAAGGGAAGGGAAGGAGGGATAGGGGCGATAGGCTTGAGGGTGAGCCTAGCCTTGGCTTGGCTGATTTCCCTATTAATTTTTTTCCTTATGTATCCATTCAAAGAGAAGACATGGATGTGGTAGGTTAATTCTTGGTCAAGGTGCTCATTATCAAAAATTATGAAAGATATGTAATCTAAGGTTTTGAGGGCCCCCGTTGTTTGGTTGGGGTGATGGTGAGAGGTAAAGTGAAGGTAAAGGTCATTGTGGGTAGATTTCCAAAAGATGGAATGAGATAAAGAACCGTCCACTTTCTTAATGAGAAGAACGCCAATTGGAAAGGAAGTTGATTGTTAGTTTCAATTTCCTTGGTGAAAGAGATGTGAGGAGATAAGTTGTTTAAGTGGGAATGGAATTCTTCAAGTTTCTCACAACCATGAGACCAACATGTATTGGAGTCATCTACATAATGTTTCAACCACTTGGGTTTGAAGGGAAATAATTGGAGGGTGACATCTTCAATGTGATCCATGTAAAGGTTGGCCACAATGGGAGAAATAGGGGAGCCCATAGCAACTCCATCCACTTGTTCATAAATAATACCTTAGAGGGAAAATAAGGTAGATCTGAGACATAACTGAACTAAGGAGGAAATTTGAAAGCTTTGTTTTTGTTTGATAAGCTCAATTGTGTCATGTAAGGGGACTTTGGTGAAGAGGAAAATGACATCAAAGCTAACAAGAATATCATTTTCATCTAGTTTCTTGGCTTTGATGAAATCCATGAAATGGGAAGAATTTTTTACGAAGGAGCTTGATTTTTCGATGAGAGGAGAGATAAGATTGGCTAGATGAGAATCCAATCTATAGGTAGGGGAATTAATGGTATCAACTATGGGTCTAAGGGGGATACCTACTTTATGTATTTTAGGATCCCCATAGATACGATATGTCGCCTCTTTGGAGGGGTAGAGCCATTTTTTGGTGGCATCATCAAAGGACAACATGAAAATGGCATGTCCCACATCCTAATAGTGTGAAATTCATGCCATAGAGAAAACCTAAAATAAATTTCTATATAGATAAGTATATCCTTTTGAGTAGTGTAGACATGTAAAATTGACCTAACACCTATCACACAACATTAAATGACATTTTCGTATCATCGACATCATTATCATGTAATTAATTTAATTTCTTGAAATTGAATAATATGGCATTATTTAATTAATTTACTTTTCATCAATTTCAACCAATTAAATAAATTACATTTATTTAATAAATTCCCAATCTCACTTTATTTGGTCTTGATTAATTAAATAATGCCACTTATTTAATCACGTCACTAAATCATTTTATTCCCCTAAGTTGATTGAATTATCAAATCATAATAATTTAGTTAATTCACTTTCCCTCCAAATTTTGAATAAATTGAATAAACTATTCAACTCATTATCAAAAAATTAAACTAATGCAACTTTGTTTGCAAAAGTCAAACTTGATTTTCACGTTCAACTCTAAAATGAATGAATGAATTAAATCAATTATTTAATCATTCTCAACCACTTTCCTGATTGAGTATATTATGATCCCTTGGTTTCTCAATCCAATTCTTAACTGATCAATCTAATCCTAACTAATCAATCCATCTCTCAATCCCACAAATCATTCAATATATTTCTTCAATCACATCAATTGTGTAATCTATTTTGCATAGATTGTTCATGTCTAAATCTTCTCAACAACCTTCAACCATTGATCTTGATTCAACATTGTTTAATCTTGATCATCTATTTCAAATCACAATTTATATATAACAAACCTATTTGCTCACAAAAAAGGATCAAATAATCAACATCATTTGTACAATGAAGTACCAATGTTGATATTCCCAATCACCATTAACACAGCTTCAACATATCTTCAATCAACAACACATGCATCACATCAAAGCTTCTTGCACACAACAATGGAGGCTTTGCAGTGATATGCACAACTTGACATCTTTCGAACACACTCTAACATGGGATGGTAATATCTCCTTTTTTTTAATTCAATTTGGTAATTGTAGGATTTCATTATGTGTTTTCAATAGCTTAGAAAATCATTTCATGAGTGAAGGAATAGATCTAGATTAGTTCTTGATTTAGATTCAATTCTATTTCATTTACATTTATCTCGTTTACACTCCTATGATTTTCCTCCTTACACATTTCGGCACACCTGATGAGACCTTGTTCCCCTAAACTAATGATTTTGTGAGAAAATTTTGAAGTTATAGGTCCTGGAGGAGCTCTAAAAAAAATCTTCATGCATAGGTTTTTGGAAGTTGTATCACTGAACTTCATGGAATGTATGCACTTGACCCTAAAGCCAGTGCACTTACTTTTTCCAGCACCTTTGTCTACTGACAGAGGGCACACTTTCTCTTTTCCAGCGCTTTTTCTCTCTGATAGAGGGTGCACTTGCTGATTTTTCTGCAGTTTTTCTCTGTCCAACCTGTGTCCAAGATTTGCAAATTTTAAATTGATTTCTAATGCTAACAAATTCTTGTTTGGAATGTGTGACATTTATTAACAATTATGTATGCTAGATCGAGAAACCACTTACAAATTTTTCTATAGGGAAGATGAATGGTTAAAGAACTTTAGATTTTCATTTCTTTTTAAGTTAGGAATCCTTTATTTTAGTGCATAAAAAGAACAACACATCTATTTTTAAGTGCTCTAAAATGAACTATTTCAATGATTTTTAAGTTATGAATCCTTTATTTTGGTGCAGAAAAAGAACAACACATTTTTTTTAAGTACTCTAAAATGAACCAAATGTTCAATGCTTTTTAAGTTAGGAATCCTTCATTTTGGTGTTTAAAAAGAACCTACAACAATACATTAATTATTAAGTTCTCTAAAATGAACTCTTTTCAAGTTTCCATAGTTAGAGAATTTTCATTTGGTGCATAAAAAGAACAACAAAAACAAACAATTCAATTGGTGCTCTAAACATTTTTTAAGCTTTCAAAAATTGGAATGTTTGATTTATGTTTAAATGACCAAAACAATTTCCTTTTGTTGACATACACTCATATTTGTTTTTGTTGACCAAGTAAGACTAGTATCAATTTTGAAACACTAAAAGTTTGGGCTTAAAAATGAACAAATCATTCATTTTTTTTGCACCTCTTCTATGGTATTAACTTATATCCTGAGCACTTCCATTGGATGCTTGTAAAAAAAACCATTGTTATTTTTTTCACACATTATTTTGGGGATAACATTGCTTGAGACATTTAATAAGAATCAAACTGCTATGAATTATATGTTGTGCATTCAATGTTTGGAAAGCTAGGTGTTTATCTTCTCCCCTCACACCTTTTGGCGATCTTGGGTGAGCAAAAATATTCTTGAGCTTCACACTTTTGTTTTCAAAGTATACCTTTTAGAGGGTCTGCCTATTGAGACACATCCTTCCTTGGAGAATTCATAGGTGACCCAAGTGGTACTCTCATTTTGGACTACTATATAAATAATTGTGGATGTGAAGAAATTTCTCACCCATCAGATGATGCTCCTTTATACTAACATCAATCTCCACCAATATCTGTGTGATACATAAAAACTTTTAAGGGCTAGGAGGCCTCTTAATTAAGAAAAATGCCACATGTATAGACATTCGAAACTCATAAAGCCAAAACATTACTATGATCCAAATGTTTTAGAAGCTACCCTTTTATCCAAAAACATTCATTGAATTTGGTGCATTAGAATTTACTTTTGAGAAGTTACTTTCAATGTACGACTTCAGGCCTATGCCATAAGTTGCATGTAAAATAATCCCTTCGAGCCATGAGGCAAGCCTACCTAAAAGTATGGTTTCTATCTCTAGGGTTGTAAATGTTTGTTTATTTAAAACTTTCCAAAAACATTCAAAACAAACTTGACATCAAACTCTATGGTTGATCTAAAAAGAATACATCCAAAAAAATACTAAACATGATGGTTGAATCAAAAACCCTTTGAATTAGTGTATGCTTTTAAAATTAGCCCTATATTTTCACTCCTTAAAGATCTCCTTAAAGGTTTACGAATATTTAGGCTTTAATTTCAGGCTACATTGGCTCAAATTAAATGTTGGAAACTATGGCTTGGGTATCATGATTTCACAACTTAAAGCATTAGACATACAGGTCACACAAGTACATGATTCTTTTGAGTCAATCTTGAAAGTTGTATCAGTTGCCACATCTATAAATAGATCAAAAACATACACAAAACTACGAGAAAAACATCAACACTATTGCCAAAATACTAAAGTTGGAAAACCAATTTACACAGAGGACGCACTTGCTACTGATCTTAGTGCATTTGAACAAGATTTACTTGTAGTTGCTAGAAAAATCCTGCCTTTTCTCTTTGTCCTAGAAATTTCACTCATGAAAATTAGTTACATTTGAAAAAATCTACACACTTAATGAAAAACTGTTGCACTTGCTTCCTTTTCCTCACACATGCTTCTTAGAGACTAGCGCACTTGCCTATAATCTGCTCACAATTTCCAACGAAAGCTTGCTTTTCACTGAGTAAGCACCACATTTTCCAAAAAACATACAGAGGCCACACTTGACATTTCAGCTCACACTTGCTTCTTAGAAACTAGTTCACTTGACACTTTTTAGGCCATAGTTGATAAATATGGCTACTATTACTTACAGCCTATCACTTTTTCTCAAAACACATTGCTAGTGCTCTATCTTGCTGAAAATCAGGAAAATGAATCAAATTTGCTTACAAGATCCTTGTTAGAACAAAACAATTGGAAACCTAGCTAAGTCATATAGTTCTTCATCCACCCTTAACATCCATCCTACTTTTGGAAATCGGAATCAAAATAAACAAACCTAGATTATTCCATCACTCGCACTTCTAAGATATCAACAATTACTTGAAACTCACATATAGTTTAAGTAATCTTTTCTGCAACATATCCTTTAGAAGGAGAAGTGAGATATAAATCTAGGCCTTTCAGTATTTTGGCTTCCAAGAATAGTGCCACCTCCAAACATCACTCAAACCTTAGGGTCTTGAGCTTCATAAACAATCCATATCAAAACATCCACACTCTCACCATATGACCATTTTCCAACCCATTTCCCCAATTCAACAACCAAACATTATAGCACTAACTCTACAACCAAGTCTCACACACATTGAAGGGGAACAAACTGATATCATTAGCAGTATAAGGACCTTCATATTTGAGAAGAACGAAACAACAAACCAGTGGAGAAATGTAGCGAACATCTTAGATAAAGAGGAAGAGAAAGCAGACCTAGCAGCCAGAAGACTTGTGTTGATAAGTAGGAGGTATTTTCTACAACGTGTCAAATTATGATATTGCTATCAAGATTCAACCGTGTAGTTTTGAGTCAAACTCATTGACCCATGTTTCATGAGTAGTGATTCACAAGAACCCATCTCTCATGATAATGAGAGATATACCACCTCCTGCATGGCAATAGATATACACCCTTCATGTCTTTCAAGGAGACATCCTACTCTAAAGTTTTCCAAAGGGTACATCTCAAGAAGATATCGCACCTGTCAAAATCAACTAGACTATTTCTATTTATGCTTTTCAATGGGCCAACCACCCTTAGATCTAATGCACTAAACTAAGAACAATTTTTTTTTTCCTTTCCATAAAAGTAGAAAAATACAAATAAAAGCATTCTCTTCTCATAGCTAGAAGTCATGAAAATGTTTGCAAAAGTTTGGCAGTTGTTTTGTGACAACTAGTAAAAAAAAGATTTTGGCAACCCTAATGCTTTATGCTCTTTTTAGGATTTTTCACCTAAAAGGAGGAAAGATTGGGGCCGAAATGAAATGTTATGTTCAAATATTGATGTGATGTGGGTGAAATATGTCTAAATTAGATTAATTAAATGCAAGAACCAAAGGGAAGATATTGGTTATTGAATGATAGTTGTTTGAAAACATATTGGGATATGCAAAAATGCATAGAAATGAAAGTAAATTGTAACATAAATTAATGAAATTGAAGGTGTGCACCTGGGATCTTGCTGGAGACTAGGAATGGATTCTCAAATGTTGTTGATACTAAAATTTTGATACTAGGACTCATTTTCCATTCTGGGCGAATTAGTCCCAAATCTGGGTAACTATTCTAGAGATCAATTCAGACAAATGGGTATCCAAACCTATAGAAATAATTTTTCAGGCCTAGCAACTGGACTCATTCACCACTAATGGTGAATTAGTCCACTTTCAAATTTCTAAAAATCCAAAAGTGGAAATGAAGCCCTCAGTCTGCAGTTCAATTCCTAATAGGTGTCTTCCTCTGAAAGTTTGATTTCTGGCACTAAAGGTGACTTTTAGTGGATATTTTAACTTGGTCAACAAGGATATGTCTTCAAAAACTTTGTAACTTGATCTTTAATGATTTCCAAGCCTTCAAGATGCCTAAATCTTGCCAACTCACAAGAAGAGAAGGAGAAATACTGGATGTTAGGGCATGGGGGTTTTCCATGGTCAAACCCCTTTGTAGGTAATTAAACCAAAAAGAAGAAAGAATGTAATGAAGCATGAAACAATGGATTCAATACCTTTCCATGATGTTTGATTTTGAATTTATGTAGAAAAAAATGAAAAAATTGCACTTAAATGTCCTTGAAAGCTACCTTGACGACTTAAAATGATAAAACCCTAGCTTGCTTGGCTTGAGAGAGAAGATAGATAATGAATGAATGATAAGATATTTGTGAATGGATTAAGAGATGTAAATTAGGGTTTAGAGACTTATAATTAATGGAAATCCACCTTATCTTCCCATTAATTGGATCATCAAGGCTGACATGGAGGAAAATAAAACTTAAGGACCAAAATTTCTCACTCAAAACTCAAAAATGACCCAAACGGGATTGATTTTCCACCCTAGGAAAATTAGTCCCACATGGGAGGGACTCATTCACCCAGATGGGCGAATTAGTCCTAGAGGGGTCCTTTTGATTGGTAGAATGTTGGGGAATGAGAAATTTCTTTTCTTATGTTGATTTCTTTAGGTATTTGATCAAATTATGCCTTGGGATGCACAATATGGGACAAGAGGGGCCTATTAAGGATGATGTAAAGGTCAATTAGGGATTGGGACACAAAGTTCAATGTGAAAGTGTGATTAAATACACTTTACAAAACTAAAATGAGGTCCACATAGCCTAGAAAGGCACAACATCCAATGTGAATGTGTTACAAGACACATTACAAAATTAGATTAAAGTTAAGTTTTAGTCACAAGCCTTATAGATTAATATGATAATGCAATTAAACACATTTTATAATGTTGAATTAAGGGAAAATGGGTTCATTAAGCCTAGAGAGGCATGAAAGTCTTTTACAACACTTTACAACACCTTTACAAGACATTGATAAATGCATTTTATTTTATTTGCAAAGGTCCAAGACCTAGTGTGGATGTGTAAAACAACTCACAAGACTAAATCAAGGCCTCATTAAGTCTAATTTTTCATCAATTATTCCCATATCAAGCAAGCAAAAAGGGATACTTTTCTTGTATCCACAGTTAGCCTCCACTTTAGTGAGAGGATGAGCCTGCTTCAAACTCACACTAAAGTAGACATTCACGAAGATGCGAATGGTCTAGGATAGCAAAGATCGAGGAAGTTATCAAGCCACCAGGATCCAAGATCCTAAGTGAAACCAACATGAGTGCAAAATGGACACACACATGGTGAATGATTTGTGGCAAGACAAGATACATGATCATACAATGGAAATAACTAGAATGAGGTGGATCGAGCTTCAATCATTTGTCCATCTCATTGTGGATTAGATCTAGGATTGTTTTTCCAAAAATGCATACTCACTCTAAGGTGAAAGAACTCTTGATTGTTCGCCAGGTGATAATTCCTAAGTATACTCAATTTGGGGCCATGAAACTTCTAGTTGTCTACAGGGTGAGAAATCCACAAGGTGGCTATGGGGAAAATTCATGCCTCAGAATGGGCTTCCCGCTCAACCATACTAAAGTTATACCTCATGATAAATTTAATAGGGCACCACAAAGAAAAATGATTTTCGAGCTCTATGAGGTAAGAAAAATTTCATATGCTTGACACTCATAGACATTGTAAATGGAAAATGGTGTAAGGAATGTTCAAAGGGATTTTGTTAAGTCCATGCAAGGTCTCATCTTAGGGAACACCATGCTTAATGTTTCCAAGAGGGGATGTTTCAAAAGAAGTATCACACTCTTGGATGAAATCAAGCCTAATGACACCACCAAGAAAAAGACACATAGCAAGAAGAAAGAAATCACACAATGAAATGTGAGTGGTGATGTATGCCCCCACTTTAAAGTATTTGTGAACACCAGTACTGTTAGCAATTGCTTTAAAGTAGAAGAGAGAGAAGACATAAGAGCTTATTCGAAAATCCCTATGCCAAGCCATATGTTTCCAATAAGCTACACCATGAAAAAGGGAAGTATATGTCACATACGAGCCAACTTAAGGCATGTTGTCCACATCCCAAGATTGCTCTTATATGTTCATGAAAGGTTAAACACTAGCCAAAAGAGGCAATGATAAGTGACATATGAGGATAAGGCTACCCAACCCCTTGACTGCACTTAGTGTAGGACAAGGGTGAGCCAAAATGATTGAGGAAATGCATGCTAGAGTGAAAATTAGAATCAGTTAGAGGAAATAGGTTCCCCCTCATAAGGGAGAACACTGAACTCCTTAAAATGTTGGATTTTATGACTCAAATCCTTACATTCATTAGTTGAATGACCATGAACTCTAGATACGTACAAAATGCAGTTTTGTAATAGAATTTCTTGCGAGTTCTTGGAGGAAGGGTGATCAAGTGATCTTGGAGAATTCTTGACAAGATACCCTCTTGATCAATGGTAGAAAGTGTTCTTTTAGTGTGTGAAAAATATACCTCTTTCTTAGATGTACAAGATGTCATATCTACACAAGAGAATCTACAAATTGCAAGATTTTGTTCTCTCATTGGCAAGAGGGTGTAAAATCTAACAAATTCAATTCATTAGTGTTTTGCGAGATGACATTGACATTAAGTGAAGAGTGTGTTATTTGTTTCAAGTGTTGTAAAGAATGACTTTCAAAACCACTATTGTCAATTTGTTTAGGATGCTTTATAGTTAAATTTGGATTAGAAGAATGTTGTTTGAGAGTGTTGATGTTGAGTGAAGGTTTGGAAATTTATATGAAAGGACAATAACCAAGACCATAAGTTGTTTTTTGTTTAAGAGGATCTATGGGGACACAAATACCTTGTTCATTAGCACCATATCTTTTTCCATTGTATCCAAATTGTTCCATAACTTCATAACCTTTTCCATAAAGCTTTTTCATTGCTTTTGGATCAGGTTGTTGGTCGTTGTTGTGTTAGTCAAAGGTTGTTGTGTAATTTGTTATGTTTTTTTATAAAGTGGTTGAAGCGGATGCTTTTTTAGAAGGATTATTTGCTTTGTCATTTCTTGTATTTGAACCTTTGTTTATGATCTTGTACTCTCACATGAATTTTGGTGTGAAGTCTAAGGAACCCCAATCATCATCTAATAGCCTCATGACTTGTTCAATATGTTGTTGTTTGTGTGTTTGGTGGATGGGTTACACTTGTGTAGTTAGGGTTAATGTATTTAAATGATGCACATTGTTTTTTTGAATGTGAAAATGACTATTGGGATCAATGTCAGCTTCAATTATGCATACTTTGTTGTTGTGAATGTATTTCATTTTGCAATGAAGAGTGGAAAGCACTGCATTCATTTCATGAATCTGTGTTATGCTTAGAAGGAGATTATATGAAAGTTTATGAGGCATAACATGAATTTTTGTATCCAATGTGGCCACTCCAACTATAATAGGAAAAGTAATCACACCATGCGATTGTTTTGGTATATTGTCAAATCCTTTAATAGATAGAGAATCAGGTTGAATTTTTTATGTATCCACATGGAGTCGATCCAAAAAATTTATACTACACACATTAAGAGTGGAGCCCTTTTCAAAAAGGGTTCGCTTTATCACTATCATACTATATGGAGATATTATTTGGAAAGCTTCATTTTGTTTTGCACATCCAAATAGGGGAGTTCACTTTGGTGGAAAACAATGTCATTGTTGTGTCCTTTAATTATGGATGCTATGTCATGTGGTTGCACATTATAAGGGATAGGAACTTGTTGTAAGGTCGTTTGAAGCATAGTGTGATAGGTAGCTAAAGTCTAAAGAAGGTCCCAAAGAGATATCTTTGTGGGAGTGCACTTAAGTTGTTCAACAAGATCATACTCCTTTAATCAAGGTGCACTAGGTAGTATACAATTAGGAAAAGGTAGAGAGGTTGAGATTGGTTGTTGTGGTTGTGGATTTTTTCTAGTGTTGTATGTATGATCAATGGTATTATGACTCGGTTGCTATGAAACATTATTCTGAGGTGGGTAAAGTGTATATTTAGGTGTATGTGGAGGTGGAGGTTTACGTGACAGTGGGTAAAGGATAATTTTGGGTTTGTTTTGAGTGGAAGGTTTGAGTTGAGGTTGAACAATATTAACATCCCTTGGTGAATGAGAGTCTATCATGTGCTTTGCATCTTCTTCCAAAGGCATAATATTATTATCAATGTTATCCTTGTCTTTTATCACAATATTCTCCCTAGAAGGAGAGTTTTTAGGAGAACAAAAAGCCACATTTTCTTGGAAAGTAAGGCTTGGTTCTTCCAAAATAACTTCATCGTGCTAATAGGGGAATATCAATGATGGAATTAGCAAGAGTGGGATGATTAGGAGAAGGTGTTAGTTGAGTGTCCATTGTCTTTAAGGTATGATTCTCATGTTCCATATTATCTACCCTAATAGGAGAACTTTCGAGATGGTAATCTAAGTTTGAAGTTTGTAAAGTAGCTTCATCACAAGTGGAGGAGACATCAAGAGAAGGACCACTATGTTTTTCAAATAGATTGTTACAAATGGTAGGAGCATTAGGGAAGGGAGGATCAAGACTCTCATGCCTCTTAATAGGGGTATATTCTAACACCAACCTATCCTCATGGTGTCGAGGAGGGATATTAGGAGAAGGACAATGTTGATTTTCATGGTTATGGGGACTAGGTAAGGTGATGTTTAGAAATGTGTCTATGATCTCATGCTCTTGTTTTATAATGTCTTCCCAAGGTGTAAGAGGAGTGGGACAATCAAGACTCTCAATACTTGGATCTTTTTTCACCAAGATACCTTTGTCACTAATAGGAGAGGTATTGGGAGAAGAACGAGTATGATTGTTATGATTATCTACACGTGAATCCACTTGTGTTATGACATTCTTATAAATCCAATATAGGTACTAGGAGCATATGCAACATGCTTATCAAATGTTTTACTTTGATGTCCTAAATTATGTCCATGAAAAATATAATCATACAAGCTACTTGATATTCTAGAAACATGGAATTCTTGAAGAGAACATATACTAACATGAGAAACTAAATCAAGTGAAATGAAAAAACTTAAAGTGAAATGTTTAAATGTAGTTTTCAGATGCAAAATAAGGTAATTTTCTGATTACATTATGCAACAACCTAAAAAATGAAATGTGGTTAATAAAAATGTGAAATTGAGCAATGCATGAAATGAGCTATTTGAGCTATTTGATATAGATAGGTAATGGCACCAAACAAACGCTTAAAAATAGGGTTTTCAGTTTTGTAAAAGGCAATTTCAGGAGTGACAAGGGATTGATTTTCCCAAGGTTGTGAATGAGTCCGAATGGGGATTTTTTCCAAAAAATTTAGATTTTTTGGATTGGTTTTGATGATTTCACTATTGTAAGATGTAGAATGAAGAGAAAAATGCAAAATTTCAAAAAAAAATAATGATTTTAGATGCCAAAAATGCAACCTAAATGAACTTTTCATGAATGCAAAATTTGAGACCTAGCATGCAAATTAATCCATGAAAAACCTAATGTAAGGTCAATGAAAGGCTAGATCTATGATGAAGGGACCCAAATCAAAAAAGAAAAGTATTCTAAAGGTGGGTTAAAAAAAATGTAAAAAAATATTTTGGAAACCCTAATGCTTTATTCTCCTTCCAGGGTTTTTTCACATAAAAGGAGGAAAGATTGGGGGAAAAATGCAATGTTACATTCAAAGATTGATGTGATGTGGGTGCAAAATGTCTAAATGAGATGAACTAAATGTAGGAAACAAAGGGAAGATATTGATTATTGAATGCTAGTTGTTCGAAAACATATTGGGATATGCAAAAACACATGGAAATGAAAGTAAATTGTAGCATAAATGAATGAAAATGACGATGTGCACCTAGGATATTCCTAGAGATTAGGAATGAATTATAGAATGTTGTTGATGTTGAAAATTTGACCTACTAGGAATCATTTTCCATTTTGGGCGAATTAGTCCTAGATCTAGGAAATTGTTCTAGAGCTCGTTTTGGACAAATGTGTATCCAAAACTACAAAAAAAAAATTCTAGGCCTGGTAGTGAGACTCATTCACCACTGATGGAAAATCAGTACACTTTTGAATTTATGAAAAAATCCAAAAGTGGAAACTAAAGCCCTTGGTCTGCATTTCAATTATTAACAGGTGTTCACCTCTCAAAGTCTTATTTCCAACACTAAAGGTGACTTTTAGTGGATATTTTGACTTGGTCAACAAGTATATGTCTTCAACAACTTTGCAGCTTGATCTTTAATGATTTTCAAGCCTTCAAGATTCCTAAATCTTTCCAACACACAAGAAGAGAAGGATAAATGTTCGATGTTAGGGCATGGGGGTTTGGCTTGGTCAAACCCCTTTGTAGGTAATTAAACCAAAATGAAGAAAGAATGTAATGAACCATGAAATATTGGTTTCAATACCTTTCCATGATTTTTGATCTTGAATTTCTATAGAAAAACATGAAGAATTTTCCCTTGAATCTCCTTGGAAGCTATCTTGATGACTTATAATGATAAAACCCTAGCTTGCTTGGCTTGAGGGAGAAGATAGATGATGAATGAATGATAAGAGACATGTGAATGGATTAAGAGATGTAAATTATGGTTTAGAGACTTATATTTATAGGAAATCCACCTTATTTTCTAGTTAATTGGATCTTGAAGGTCGACATAGAGGAAAATAAAACTTAAAGTCCAAAATTTCCTGCTCAAAACTTTAAAATGAGCAAAATGGGTGATTCACCACCCTTGGTGAATTAGTCGCACTTGGAATGGACTCATTCTCCCAGATGGGAAAATTAGTCCTAGAGGGGTCCTTTTGACAACTAGAATGTTGGGGAATGAGGAATTTTACTTCTTATGTCGATTTCTTTGGGTATTTGATCAAATTGTGCCTTGCAATGCATAATATGGGACAATAGGAGCATATTAATGATGATGTGAAGGTCAAATAGGGATTGGGACACAAATTTCAATGTGAAAGTGTGATTAAATACACTTTACAACACTAAAATGAGGTCCACATAGCCTAGAAAGGAACAACATCCACTGTGAATGTGTAAGACACAATATAACATTAGATTAAAGTTAAGTTTAACTCACAAGCCTTCTAGATTAATGTGGTAACACAATTAAATTTTTTTTGGAATGTTGAATTAAGGGAAAATGGGTTTATTAAGTTTAGAGAGGTGTGAAATTCTTTTACAACACTTTACAACACCTTTACAAGTAATTGATAAATGCATTTTATTCTATTTGCAAGGGTCCAAGACCTAGTTTGAATGTGTAAAACACCTCACAACACTAAATCAAGGCCTCATTAAGTCTAATTTGTCATCAATTATTCCCATATCAAGCAAGCAAAAAGGGATTATTTTTCTGTGTCCACACAAATTCAAGATCACAACATAGGAAGAACATGGAAGAACAAGAAAAATGTTGGAATCCCATCAACAAATACCACAAATGATGAAGGTGTCCCATTGGTCTATAGTAAAAGTGACCTTAAAACACCCCAAAAGAGACCCATGTATAGAGAAACATTCAGTGAGGAAGAGCTAAACTGCATATGACAAGTGATATAACAAAACAACCAAGACTAAGAAAGAGTAATCATAAAGGAGGTGGATACTGAGGAGGAAATAAATGATGAGGAACTATTCAAACATTCCAAGAACCCCAAGGTGCTCAACCCAAATTCATACTTCTTCAAGTTAGCATAAAGTGGTGCTAAACTTCCAGTAGATTTTAATGTGGAGGCTCTCAAACATCCTAACATTATTCCCTTAATGGATAATTTGGTTGTGAGATAGATAACTTAACCCAAAGAGATTCCAAGCATGCCACTTGTATTCTCACAAAACAATAGTCAAACCAAGGAAACTCCTTGTATAGAAAAACCAACTTAGATTAAACAAGTGGTAGTGGCACAACAGTATCAAGGAGGTCCATCCTGGTACATACTGTAAAACAAAAATCCACCTCATAGATAATATGTACCTCAAAACACTTTGAATGTTGACCATTCCCAAAACACACAGTAACATCAACAAGGTGGACCACAGGGTCCCCTTCCAAATCAGTACCATCAATAGGGTGCATCACATGGTCCCCTTCCAAATTAGTACTGCCAACAAGGTGGACCATAGGGTCCCCTTCCCAATATGTAGTACCATCAACAAGGTGGACCATAGGGTCCCCTTCCATATCAACCCCAACAACAAGGTGTACCAGAAGATACCCTTCTTTAGCCAGCCAATTAGCAAGGTAAGGTGCCAACACACCATCAAGGAAACCTTTAGTATAGTCCATCCTAGCAATAAGGTGTACCATAGGGTACCCTTCTTCAGTCATCCCATCAACAGGGTAACCCGCCAATGCACCATCAAGGAAACCTTTAGTATAGTTTGTCCCAACAACAAGGTGTACGATAGGGTACCCTTCTTCATTCATCCCATCAATAAAGTAAATCACAAAAGCACCATCAAGGAAACCTTCAGTATAGTCCGCCCCAGCAACAATGTGTACCATCTAGGGTATCCTTCTTCAATTGTTCCATCAACAAAGTAACCTACCCATGCACTATCAAGGAAACCTTTAGTATAGTCCATCCTAGCAACAAGGTGTACCACAGGGTACCCTTATTTAGTCATACCATCAACAAGGTAACCCACCAACTCACCATAATGGAAACCTTCAATATAGTCTATCCCAGTAATAAGGTGTGCCATATGGTACCCTTCCCAATTTTTCCTACCAACAAGGTGTCCCAATAACACATCAAGGGAACCTTCAGTATGTTTCATCCCAGCAACAAGGTGTGCCACAAAGCACCCTTCTTCAGTCATCCCATCAACAAGGTAACATTCCAATACACCATCAGGGAAACTTTCATCATATTTCATACCAACAACAAGGTGTGCCATAAGGAACCCTTCCCAATTCATCCTACCAACAAGTTATACTGCTAATGCATCAACAAGGTAACCTTCAGTATAATTGATCCCAACAACAAGGAATGAACCCTTCTTACACACAACAAGGACCTAACCTACTCTATGTTCAAAAAAACTACCAAGGTTTGATACCCCTGTTATATCCAACATATGACCAAAGCATGGAAGGACAACAAGCCTACTACAAGAAAGAATTGAAAATAAAGGTACAAAAAATAGAGATAGAACTACAACCAAAAGTAGCAGAACAAAAGATAGCATGCATGTAGGTAGGGAAAACAAAAAAAACCTACACCCTTCAAGAAATATGTCCATTCCCATTCGATCAGTCCATCACTACACTACCTTTTCCCAAAAAAATTGGAATACCAAAATTTGAAAAGTACAAAGGAAAAGGAGATCCAATAGAGCACATACGATACTTCTTAGTGTCATGTATGGAGGTCCAAAACAATGACACTTACCTTATGAGGCTCTTTCCATTCATCCTTACAGGTCATGCTATTTAGTGGTTTTCCCATTTGTCACTAGGAATTAAAACCTTCGATGAACTGTCTAGCAATTTCATAAGCCACTTCTCATTCAACATAGAGGAAGATGTCACCATCACAAATTTATCCATGCAAAAGGCTCTTGGGAAGAAGGAAAAGCTACTTGGAAAGATACTCTAAATAATCTCAATGGATCTTCATCTTCAAGTTAATATGTTCCTATCTTTTTTATCAATTATACTTTTTTTGATGATACATACATATACTAGACCCCTGCATGACCTTTTCCATTGATTTCAAATGGGGAGAGATAGATAATGGAGAGATAATGTGGGAGATAGTGATGAGAAGAAAAACATTTATTTTTATATCCAAAGTTATTTTTGAAAGGGGGAGTTGTCAATGTTGAAAGGGGGAGTTGATGATAGGAAATAAGTTTTGATTCATGGTATGATTTTTTTTGATATGGGTATGTGCAAGATCATGATGGGCCAAAAAGTGGTGATATGATGGGTATGTGTAGGGTATGTGGCTAACGAATTTTTTTTTTCTCCAAAAAATATGAAACAAAAAGGGGTTTTAAAGGATATTCTCAGCTTTCCATCAATATAAATTATGCTTTACTTTGAATTTAATAAATTATTTTACTCATTTTCTATTTGAATTAAGACTAAAGTCTTGATTGATAGGCTAATTGAAAAACATCTATAGCTTTCAAACGGTATCACATTTTTTTAATCTAAAACATGCGTCACATTCTATGTTTCGCATACTATAGGATTAAAAAATGAAAAATTGAATTTCATGATGATTTTTGACCAAGTTAAGGTGGTCAAACATACAAGTTTTTATATTTTTAAAAAGTTGTAATAAAATTCTCATAATTAATTATTTACTTGAAAAAAATTACAAAAAATATGCATCACATCGGGACTTGAGTCCTCTACTTATATCTAAAATATTATAAAAAAATATGATCATTTTAATATTGTGGTTCGGGTGGTCAGACAAACACCTACTTATTTTTTCCCTGAAATTTAAGTACTACTACATTGAAATTTTAAATTTTCACCAAATAGATTTTTTTATTTTTTTAAATAAACCTAGTAGTTTAGAAACTACATCCAATTTGCTATAGATTCTATTCTTACATATTTTTGAAATAATATAGATAACTTATTCAAATTTTAACGTCAAGTTGCCTAACTCTGTTTTTTCTAAATTTTTTGCCACTTAAGGGCCTATTTTTTCCATGATGATCATACACATACCCATATGCATGTTGCCATCAATGACAAAGGGCAAGATTGTTGGAATTTTGCAAGTTTTTCATTGTTGATCTAGCTTGGAAACATGAGCATGAAGTGTACATATATCAGTTGATTTTACTGTCCCACTATTGTCATTGATGTCAACACTGTGGGGAAGAATTTTTGGTGTCATTTGTACAATACTAACTATACCAGAAAGTCGATCTATTTGAAACTTGTCTAAGTGTTCTCTACTAATGGTGTTGTGGTTTAGTGCATCAATTTTTGGGTCCACACTTCACTACATGAAGAGGTATATCTTTGTGCTTGTAACCATATTATGTTGACTAGATTGTACAACTATATTCAAGATCTCAAGGAGTTTTGTGAAGAATACTGGAAGATATCAAAGACAAAGTTCAACTTTGTATATCATTATCATCTCCCTGATTAGTATACCAACATAGGAGGTTCCAAATTTTCTTGTGAAGGATGTTTTGATAATGCAGTTCAAAAGTTAGTCTTACTGATGTCGGAGAAATGAGAAACTAAAGAAATATCAAATCTAGAAGATGTGTATTTTGGGAAGCATGTGTATGATTGTAAGTTTTTGTGATTAGGTCATATTCTTGGCTAACTTATTACATGATATGTGTCGAGAAGATTAAATATACATTGTGGATATTAGGTCAATCTATCTTTAGTCCATGTTGACCTGAAATTAATTATTACACATTTTTCTTGAGCGAAAAGATGATTTTGAATCTTATGTAGTGCTGACAAAAGTTATTTTGTATTTTTTTGATCACATCTAATTAGGCTGGCCTAATTGATGTGTGTAGATGTATTTGGCTATATATATATATGAAATATTTTTGAATTCAAGGGTGTGATAAGTGAGAATAAGTGGAATGTGTGAGCATAAATGATATATAAGATGTGAGTGGTGATGTATGATGTGAACATGTGAATTCAGTGGTAAAATTTCAAAGTGAGAGAAAATTTGTTGTGTGACTACTATGCTGAGTAGTACTTAATATTCAAAGCTTCAAAAGAATTAAAATACAACACAAGATAGGTACACTTTGCATTAGCTCATTCTTTAGTAGTGAGCCACATTTTTTATTGTACTTAACTCTAGCTGTGAGCCTTACAAGGATAGTGTGTCCTGACAATGAGCCCCTGTAATATACTATATCCAGATATAATATATTGTGAGGTAATCCTCATCATGGTTTTTCCCTTTTTGGGTTTTCCACATAAAAATATTGGTCTTTATTTTTTTTGTGAATTTTATGGATGATTCATGCTTTCATTTATTATTTTAGTTTGGTGATTGAATTTGTTGTGTTCTAAAAGTTATAAAATACTACTTCACCCCCCCTTTCTCTATATTCTAAATGTTCAATAGTATCACCACAAAAGGGGACATAACATGTCATGATAAATCATACTTTTATGGGATATCCAACCAAATACCACCATAAAGAAGATTCTAACATAGATTGAGATGGCCACACCTAATAAACATTCATGTTATATTTTCATTAATGGTGTCACACTTTCTAGGATATGTATGATATCATCATTAAAAAGAGACCATTTCTTATGTAAAAAAATTGTGCGGGGTAATATATGCAACCCCTTGAAATATTAGTGTAATTGTTACACTAATATTTTAAGGATACAATAAAGGGATTCCTTGTACCAAAAAATGTAGGGTATATGTTGGATAATGATTGGCCAAAAGGTAGCGATATGATGGGTATGTGTCTAATGACCTTTTTTTTACCCAAAATTGATGAAACGAAAAGTGTTTTTAGAGGAGATTCTTAGATTTACACCAATATAAATTATTCTTTACTTTGAATTTAATAAATAATTATTACTCATTTTCTATTTGAATTATGACTAAATCCTGATTGATAGTCTGATTGAAAAACATCTATAGCTTTCAAATGGTATCACATTCTATGCTTCTCATGCTATAGGATTAAAAAAAAATGAATTTCATGAAATTTTGACCAAGTTAAGGTGGTTAGACATACGAGTTTTTATATTTTTCAAAAGTTGTAATAAAAAATTCATAATTAATTATTTACTTGGAAAAAAATTACAAAAAAATATGCATCACATCAGGACATGAGTCCTCTACTTATATCTAAAATCTCATAATTTTTTTTATCATTTTATTGTGGTTAGGGTGGTTAGACAGACACCTACTTCTTATTTTTTCCGTAAAATTTAAGTGCTACTACATTAAAATTTCAAATTTTCACTGGAAATAGGTTTTTTTTTTTAACATAAACCTAGTAGTTTAGAAACTACATTCAATTTTCTACAAATTCTATTCTTACATATTTTTTAAATAATATAGATAATTTATTCAAATTTTTACGTCAAGTTGCCTAACTTTGATTTTTTATGAATTTTCATTGCCACTTAAGGGCCTATTTTTTCCATGATGATCCTACACATACCCTACGCTGAATGCAAAGCTAACTACCCTTTCCCCCAAGTGTAGGCACAAGTGCATGAGCCTAAATTATTGATAACATATTGGTCTTGGCATAATGAAATATGATTGCATAAAACTAGTCTTATACCCCTATGCATGGTGATAAGTATCATATGATACAATAACTATCACATGGAAAGGAACAAAAAACAACTCCATTCAATCTATTATTTTATCAAATGAGGATCTAACTTTCTTCTAGCTATTTAGATTCTTCAAGATATGACATTCATTAGTAATGTATCCAAATGTTTTATGGAATGCACAATAGGATTTGTTTTTATTCTTGTATAAATAGTATCTCTTCTTTCATGTATAGGTTGTATTGTTTTTCAAATCCCAATTGTAAAAGTGTACATAAAGTGTGTTTAGTCCCAGACAAGGGATGCAAAGTAGTTTTTTCATGGTTTGGATGATGGAGTAAATGTTTGATATAAAGGTGGAGGACTGTGGTAACCTATACCTTTTGTATCTTGAAATGGTGTTTGATCCAAAAGGGAATGGATTTCATGTTCATTCTTTGTATCACATCCTTATTTTGTTAAGATCCTAAATTATTGGCCATAACATTTTTCTTAGCTAATAGACCTATATTAGTGACTTTGTTTTCATAGGATGGAGGATCATTAAATGTTATGGATTCATCATGATTGTTATCAATGGGTGATTGCATGTATGCAGGTTGAGGCATGGATTGTAAATAAATTTCTCTATGTGATGTGGAAAAAATATCAAATGGAGGTATGGTGGCTGTTGTAGATTGTTGATATGGATGACTAGGCTATTTTTTATGAAGGATAAAGGACCAAATTGTTCTCAAGGTTAGGAAAGATATTATTTATGAATTCATTCACGATTTCTTCATCTTTCCTTAATGTATCTTAATTAAGGAGATATACATTGGGAGATGAAGGAATATGAGTTGGATCATCTAAAGTAGGGTCATTTTCAAACACATGACATGAAACATCAGCCAAATATTTCAAAGAAGACAACATTTTATCAAAGCCTTCAGTGATTATGATAATCAAACATGTATGCACTTGAGTTCAAGCTATTATAACATGGTGAAAAAAAAAATGAAAGTAGATTTAGATAACAGATCTTGAGAGAGCTCTATCACAAAAATATGACCAAAAATATCTTGTTAAATGACACAAGGATGCTCTAGACAAGATTTTTTTTCTAAAAATTTCAAAATTTCAATGTGTGAAATATTGTTTAAGTTTTCTATTACGTGATAGTGTAGGCTTCATAAAGAATGAATTTCTAGAATTTGACTGGTTTGTGATTGTGCAATGTAAAATGAAAGTATGCAAGAAAATTTCAAAATGTTCAAGTAACAAAATTAGATTTCAAACATAATTTCTAGATCTAAGACCTAACTAGGATTAGCTACTTTTCACTTATAAAACATTAGAATTTAGATTGGGCAAGGGTGTGATATTGACTTGCAACCCAAAAGGTAAGTCAATCAACCCTAGATCTGAAATCTATCAGGGTTGGAAATGGATTTTTGATGAAAATGTAATGATGCAGCTAGCTAATTATGAAGATGCATTGTTTTGAGATAAACATAGAAAAAATTGTGTATTGATAACCAAAATTGAAGACCATAAATGAGCATAGAAAATATTGGTACACCTATTATTTAAATTTGAGCCTGATCTAGGTGGATAAGGGTGTCAAGTGTTCCCTACACTAGGGATATGAAACAAAAAATTGATTTCACAGGCCTTAGGTCCTGAGTATGCAGCTTCTTCCTTTCAAATCACATTGTCATATCTTCATCTGTCACTAAGATAATGTATTTCCTATATCATGTGAAGTGGTAGGGCTTCAACACATAAATGAACAAATTATCTTTAATATTCTTCTAATCCTCTTCAAATCTATAACTTACTCACATAAAGGGAGAGGAAGGGTTGTGCCATATAAGGTCTTGCCTCAGTTAAACCCATTTTTTATATTTCTACTTCCACAATGGAAAAACTGGTGATAAAGAGAGCTTATCCTTGTACAGAGGGATAGAGGATAAATGACAATGGAGTAATGAATTAACAACTTAATACAACTCACCACTCAAATCTGATCTCCTCGATCGACTAAAGTCATGCTCATCACCTTTGAGGATTGATTGTCATTTTTCTTGATTTAACTTGAAGATCTAAAAGGGTTAGTGCTCACAAACAAAAAACATGCATAAACATGAAAAAACTCACATAAAACTTGATATGATTCTTGAAGGATGAAATATTGCAATAATTTTACAAATTCTACTCTTGATTTCTCTTGAATTGATAATAATTGCTCTTCACTATTGCTTGATAGTCCTTGTCTATTTAAAACTGTGAAAATACTATGTATTTATATGCAATCAATATAATTTCTCAAAATTAAATCCTAATAATTGATAATTAGGATTTGAATTTTAAATAATAAATTATCGACATCGACATATTTAAATTTGGAACTATTTTAAGAAGAAAAGGGTATAGGTCATCCTAGTCTAGGTCCTACTTTTCTTGGGATTCAAAGTGTCAAGGGAAAAATATTAAATAAATACTTGGGTTTTTCGTATTTTATTATCCAATAAATGATAAAATGGGCCATGGGATGCATAATTTAGGAAATTAGGTGCATGATTAGGTCTAAGCACATAGAAGGGATAAAAATATAGTGTGAATTTATCAAAGGTGATACTTTATGATGCTACAAATAGAGATACATTTGGATTTTGAGGGTTCAAGGATTACAGATATCGAGGAATGGGTACTTGGGAAGAGATATCCAAAATTTTGACTTTCATAGGTAACCTATCGTAATTGATTAGAAGTTGAGATTACTTCATACTAGGTACCCAACTATAGACAATTTTGAACCTTTCAACATAATAAAGTACATATTGTTCAAAGAATTAAGGATTTGGGTTCAAGGGAACACAATAATGGTAATTCAACAATCAAGTGGCAGAAACTTTGACACATAAAGTAACTTAAGTACAAAGTGCAAAGCTTTCAATTTTTATGCATCAAGAGGAAGACATATTGGGTACCAAGATAAGGGTACTTCAACAATAAGTGGCAAAAACTTTGACACATAAAGTAACTTAAGTACAAAGTGAAAAGATTTCAATTTTTAAGCATCAAGAGGAAGACATATTGGGTACCAAGATAAGGGTGAGATCAAAACTCTAACATGATAAGGAAATAATGTAAGAGTTTAGGATTTTGGATATCAACTGGATAAAGAAAATAGTTTATGAGTAAGGAAAATTATGAAAATTTGACATAAAATGAAACTTAAAATGTTAATTTTTGGGGTTTTTAAGATTAGGGTGATAGGAAAATGGTACCATAGTAAGCGAAACATATTGATAAGCATAGAGGGGATGAAAAAGGATACACTTAGGAAATTTTTGACAAAGGGAAAGCCAACTTATCCTTTCTCAAAATAGTTATAAAAGGTGGATTGACATAAAGAAACTACAATAATATTTATGAAGACTTAGGCTTTTTGTATTTTTATTCACATGTGAAATAGGGCTCTAATAACATGATTCAAAAATTTATGGGAGTTGAATGTTAAAGAAACTTGCACTTAGTAGGGGTGTGTATAGAGTGCCAATAGATAATAAGGAATGTGAAACCAATTTCTCAACAACACATGATAAATTTATTATTAAGCTAAGATGGGTAAACTATCACATCATAGGGTGCACATTAGTTAAGCTTACGTACAAGAACCACAAAACCAATTTTGGGTTGTGAAATATTACATTGACCAAAGCATGTTTTTTCTGAACATCGTGAACTTGATCCTTTCCCTTTCAATGTTGAAACTAATGTTCTATTAAATTTACACCCTTTTTTCTTCACTTTAAACTAACTGATTACATATTTTATATATTATTTTATATGATAATATTTAAAATAATTCATTATCACTCACTTTACATCCTTAAGCACCTCCAACATTCTCTCATCTTATAAAAAATTTTGAGGGATAATTAATAGTGAAAGACTCCAATTTGGAACATTATAAATGATAATGTATTTGGGTACATTGATCTAGACTAGTTTTCCTACTACCTTTTATCTTTCACTCAAATGTCTATATTATAATTAGAAAGATCTAGGAGATAAGATACAAGCACAATGGACAATGCCTAAGATTGTATTTAGTTGACCCAAATGATAATGAGTACAAATATTTTCTTATATAGGAAAGGATGATGTAATCCACCTGTGAGGTGAATTGAAAAGTGCCCCATGAAGTGGCACAAAAGAGTAGACAAGTGTCCTAAATGTGTTAACCTTAGGAACACTTTGAGTGTGCAAACCAACAACCTCTATGACCAAGTCATCAACTGTGTGTGCCAAGTGTTGAGTGAACTTTGAGGTGAGATAGAAAGTCTACCAACCTTAAAAGGTGTGTGCATGAGGTTAACCAAATAACTTGGTAACCTCAAGAGGCTTAAAGGTTGCACATTCAATTAGAAAGGAAGTTGTCTAGCCTCATCAACTTGAGTACACTTAAGTATAGTGAATAGATTAATTATTCACACAAACAAACTCCTTAAGTGATACTTGGGGAGATCACAAAAGTTGAAAAAACATTAAGTGGGTCCCAGCTAGAGGCCATGTTAGGTAACCATGTACAAATTTTTCTCATAAAGTGGAAATGTAATGTCATAAAATTGCACCCCTTGCAATTTCACTTACATTTTTGCATCCACTTTACTGTCCATTCTACTAGTATTTTTGTAGGCTCAATTTAGCCCTTGCATTAGCCTCTTCTTCTTTGAGGATGCTTAGGATCCCTTTTAGCAGCTACATTTGCACACCGACTTTACATCAAACCTTGTGCTTTTCTTATTTTAATTGTTTTGTGTCATCATTTGTTCAGATAGTATTGCACCACATGGATGTATTTGCATCGTGCTAGTGTCCCACAAGATTTTGATGTTTAAACAGTTGTTTTCTAGGTGCCTTGCCACTTGTCACCTCCTTTTGTTAGTGGTAACGGCTTGGGATGCCTTGTAACTACTCAGGAATCTTCTTTTCCTCATCTTTTCTCTTTTAAATCCATCTTTTTCATTCTATTGATGGCTCTTGGAATTTTCTTTCCTCTCTAGCTCTCTAGCTCTCTACCTTTCTCTCTCTCTCTTTTAATCTTAAATAGCTCTCTACAACTTTCTACAACACTCTCAAGCTCTCTTGGAAACACTCTTTTCAACTCTCTTGGATATCATTTCCTTTCTCTTCATCTCTCTCTCTTTGGCTTCCTCAAGCCTTACAAGTGATATCTATCTACTTGTCTTGTGTCTTTGAGAATCTAGGGATTTATCACATCCATTATCTATGCATTCTATTATCTTGTCTATTCATCTTTCAATCTATCTAGCTAGCTAGATATTCATGGAGGTTGGAACACTAAAATAGGGGTTTGACTAAGGCAAGCCCCTAAATAGCCCCAACAATTTTCCTCGGTCTTATGTGTGTAGGTATTGAAGAAATTTCATTGTTAGAGGCTTCATCACTTGTTCTATTGCGAGAAATTCCTTTCACATTCACTTTATTTCATCATTTACATTCTATCTAACTTATATTTCATCTAGTTAGCTTTATTTTTTCAATTAATTTTTGTTATTTGTTTGCATTCTTTAAAGTTCTTAATAGTCATAACAGAAGTAGACCTTTTTTTTATGTGATGTTCTCAATTTTGGTTTGTACAAGACACCAGCATGCCTTCAGGACACCAACGTGTTGCACTATCATCCATGTGTTGCATTGTCGCCCTTTGGTTGAGAGTTTAACAATTTTTCCAAAAACCCTCTATGAGGTCTATTCATTTTGATTCTAGAACTCTCATTGAGATAGTTTAGGGAAGTTCATTCCCTGGGATTCTTTGGGAAAGTAAGAGACTCTTGAGCAATGAATGCCCCCTTCTCTACAAATGTAAAGGAGAAAACCCAGCGGGAACAAAACTCCTCTCGAAAAGAGAAATTACAAGGATTTAAGAACTTCTAAAAATATGTTGCTTGATTATAGCAACATGATGATGGACTCCTGAAGCATGTTGAAGTTGTAATTTTTTTTTATGATGGACTAGTGTTTGGTGGAATCAAAAAATCTTCAAGTAATGTGGATCAAGATGTGAGATACAAAATACTACATGAGTGAACATATGAACAGTACTCAACCAATGTACACAAAGTTTATCAAACTCTGTGTAGTCAATAATATAGGTAGTACTATGATAAGGAGTACTAGAATCTTAAAATGCGATCCACTAAAATAATCTCCCATTCAAGAGATCAAGAGAGAAGGTTCATGAGGCCTCCCAAAAAGAATATTTCTCCACTGCTACATTGAAAGAAGCATTAGAAAAACACATCATAGTCCCCCTCTTAATGTTAAGAGAAATAAACAAACATACTGAGATCAAGAGTCTGTAAGGAATGTAGATATATACAAGGTGTTCTATAATACAAACTCACACTAGCTGAGAATCACCAGAATCCATGGTGTGATGTCATAACCCTCCATTACACTTTACAATTCAATGTATGTACAATAATTTCCTAAATTCCCTCCATAATGAACACAAATTCAGTTTTGTGTCACTTTATATGAATGTGTTTACAATCATTTTTTTCATTACAAGTTGTAGACATAGAAAATGCACTAATTGAAATTGCACATTTGATCCCGACCACTAACACTATTTCATTCTAAATCATCCCTCGGTCTAACCATTTAATTGAATACCTTTATTTGATTAAATTCATCAATTTTCCTCTCTTAATTAAATAAATCATTTATCTAATTAAGCCATCCTTTCTTGTTAATTAAATCAATCAGTCTAATCTAATTATCCCTATTTAATTAAATATTCAATTTTATTTGATTTCATCTCTAAAGTCCATCCATTAAATTAAATAAATTAAAACCTTATTTAGTTTAATCTAACATAATCTCCTTGGTTAAATAAAATAAAAATCTTTATTTAATTAATCTTGAAACCATATTATTCTCATATTTGATTTAAATCAATCCATAAATCTAAATCAATATGTCACATCAATTTGATCTCTCATTAAATTAATTAACCTTGATTAATTTAATCTCTTCCCATGTCCCATCCTCTAGATTTTGCAACTTGCATGTATGAAAATATATTTCATTTATTAAATCTCTATTTTCTCTCAAAAGGCATAATAATGGAATATTCCTCAAATTTGAATTCAAAATCCAAGTGGACTTTGTCCTCCAACAAGGTATTTACTCCACCTAAAAAGTCATGTTGCCTTGAGCCAAGTTGCATTCAATGCATGTTCTTTCCCTCTTACATGTCATTGCAACAATTTCAAATTTTAAATATATGCATTTATTGACACATTCTTCAAAACTTGCACATCCTTCATGCATTCACATATTGACAAGTAGCACCTTGCCATTTGTTGATTCTTAGTCCCACATTGATCCATTTTGGACATCTCTTCAACTTGATATTCTATAAATAAGAGGCTTCATTCCTCATTTGATCATCCACAACTTGAGTAAACTTACTATACTCAAATTCATAGCAATTTTCATCCAATTTCATCCAATCTTAGCTAGGTTATGCAAATTTTTATCTTGGAGCACATTGGAGGTCTTCATCAAGTGGATCACTCTTCATCATCAATCATCTTCATCACATCATTAGAGTTGGGAAAGGGCCAATTTTCACATCAGATTGGCACCAATTCCCTCAAGAGATTAAGAGTTTGCTTTGTTTTAGAATAGGATTTGATATCTTTGTTTTAAGTGTGTTGTGTTCTTCATTTCATTCCTTTTCTTTTGCATTCAAATGTATTTCATGAGGAATCTCTATTATAATTTGCATTTGATCTTATTAATGTGTTCATTTGTTGTGTTCTTGTAGGTATAGGATATTGGGTAACATTTTGGCACTAGGAGGAGGGAAAACAAGAAGATCAAATCACATTTTTAAGAAAATTTTGTGCTTTTTTTGTGTTTTTGTGTGTTTACAAAAAACTCCACCATTGGAAGGTCAATGTCGTTGTTTAGCACTACTGAGAACTCAACGTCACCATATCACACCACTGTAAACTTCAAACTGTGATGCTCCCTACTTCCCTCCCAGAATTCAAATTTTCAAACAACACCGCTAAATCTTTCTAGCTCACTGAAATCTTTTCAAAATCCAAACTGCACCACTGACTAGAATAGAGATACCTTCATGCTCACTAGTCTGGCTATAGAGAAAAATTGACTAGTGAGTAGTGCTATACAACACTGTCGATGACTTCAAACTGTGATGCCTTCATGGATTGCATCGCTAGAGGGAAGTAGAAAGTGAAAAATTATTTATAACATGCTTTTTTTTATCAAAATCTGGTTATTTGGTTTGTTTTATGCTTTCTTGACCTCTATTTTTGCAAAACCTAACTGATTTTCTTATAGGTTGGATTGATCAAAGGTGAAGAGGAAAAGAAGCATGATGACCTCATTTCATGATACCAAGTGTTTTAAACACTCTAGTGTTTGTTCAACACTCTTAGAGGATTCACTATTCCTCTTAAGGAAAAATTTTCTATCTTTCATACTTAGGACCTACTAGATTCATTTTAGGATCTAAAACTAACCTTTTAAATTCTTGTTACAAAAGGAGCTTAACATGAACTTTAGGACACAAACTCACTAGATTTTGTTTGGGGCTAATAATTGAACAAGGAAAATTCTCACACTTCATTTGGTGCTATAAAAATGAGTCATTATTGCTTTATTGGATTAAAAAGAACATGTGGTACTTTTTTTTCATGATCGCTTACTCAAACTAACACCATTGAAAAGATATATGCACTTCTCTTGCACCTCACAGTGATCTTGAGAATCAAAAGGCTATTTGGTGGTCTTAGGTTGGGATAAAGTAATTGCCTCCACACTTCATTTTGGAACTAAAATTGAACAAAATATCTTGTGAGTGTGAGCCAAACCAATTGTGTGTATTCTTTCTTTGTTTCTCAGCAAACATCAATCAAGTTACGAATATGTTTGCTCGCTATTGTTTATCTTAGAGGGCCTACCTTGGGGAAAAAGTACTCACCCAAGGGAACAACTCAATCAGTAACACTCTAAAACCAAGAGTATTTCCAGCTGAGATATAAAAATGGATACTCGAACAAAGGCTAGTATCATGCGGTTGGCTTCGACGAGAAGGGAAGTAATGGTCTCTCACCACGTTGGGTCAACTCCTACAAATGGAAAGTCTAAATTAAAACCCTTGTTGTAGAAAGGCCAAAATCCCTATCTATTTGTTGGTACAAGAATGGTCGTTCTGAAGCCTCCCCACACTTTTATGGTCTTTAGTATAAATGGAAAGCATTCCATGGGATTTTCATGGTTGTTGATGCTTGGCTGCCCCATATAAGTGAGTGTCATGGAGCGGAGCCAGTGGGGTCAAGCATCTAACCATTCGTTAAAGATAAGCCTAGCTAGACTTGTCCAAGTGGGGACTCAAAAAATATAGTCTTTCATATCCATAAGGTTGTGCTTGTTCTTGGTTACAAAACACTTTGCTTGTTTGAAAAAATTTGGATACAAACATTTAACATAATCATCAAAATTTCAAACCCTTTAGGAGGCAAATACAATTGAACAAATTTGTGTATTATTGCTTTCCCTTGGGATTTTATCCTTAGAGGTTTCTAAACACTTGCATTTACATCTCAATTTTCCTACTAAAGTTAAACAATAGGTAACCCTTTCCTTGATTTCATCAAAATTCCACATAACATACTTTGTGGGATTCGAAGAAATTAGGACATTGGACATCTAGCTTGAAAATCTAACCAAAGAAGTCTTTGTGGTAAAACAAAATCACTAATCAAAGATAACAAAATTGGCTCTCACACATTTCTTAGTTCCTCATGGTTTCCAAGAAAGTTAAAATCCCAAAATAAAAGTCCTTGAGAAAAAGTTCAAAATTTAGGAGTCACACTAGAAAGGTTATCAAGAAATACATTAGAAAGTGAAATCAAAAGCAACATATCAAAATAAGAAAAAAATTAACAAGGTTCTATAGACTCATTCCTTTGAACAATTAAAAAATGTATGCTCATTTTGAACCACTTCTTGGTAAAAAGGTCCTAAGAAGTATTGCATGTTCTTCAATGCCAAGGTCTAGTAAACAAGTGTCTTTTTAGGTACATTCTAGGATCAAAATAAAACCTTTTTATCCACCCTTGAACATCAAACCAAAATCACTTCACCATCACCTTTTGAAAAATCTTGAAATTATCCTCCATGCTAGGCTTTTTGGAAAAAATCAAAATCATCAAAACCTTGAAGCAAAATCCTTGAAATCTTTGAATCAAAAACATCAAATCATCTTTGGCTAGGTATGTGTACATGCATCCTTTTGCATATGCTTAGTCAAATTATCAAACCATATTGTTTAGCTAGGTATATGTAGATGCATCCTTCTTCATATGCTTGGTTAAATTATCATCTTGTTTGAATAGGTGTGGGTAGATGCATCCTTCTCCCTACACATATTCAAATTATCATCCTTTGAGAAAATCTACCCCTTAGACATTCATCCAACATCTTAGGGTCTATTTATTCATAGATCCAAAAACAAAGCAAACCCAAAATCAAATCAAAGTCAATTCAAAATTCAAAAGAAAATCCCAAAAATTCCTAAAAATTATAGCATCCCCTCAAGATTTCTCAAAAGTTCAAACATCCACATCATCCATCTCTTACATCATCCCCATCATATCACCTTTGATCCTTGAAAACATCCTAAAATTTCTCTTTTTGTGACTAATATCAGACCAATCTAAATAATTAGAGATTCATCTCCCATATTCTTCAAAATTGATCCCTATTTTATGGTGCAAACTAGATCTCAACACAAGAGAAACATGGAAGCCAACAAAGAAACATCCACTACAAGTGACCTAATTCAAAAAAAATCCTAAAAAAATCCCATTTAATCAAGTAATCCTCTAATCAACTTTCCTTCATCATCACAAAACCCTCAAGAGGAGGTAGAGGATCTTACCAATAATGCCTTTGGAATGTCACACAATGAAATCACTGAAATGATTCAAAATCTGGAGAACCATAAGATTATCAATATCATGATGAGACTCAACCCTTCACTATACATGCTCAAATTAGAAAAATAAGGGGCTAAACTACCTTTTGATTTCGATGTGAGCTCTATAGTAGAACCATCCTTAGAGGTCATGCCTCCAATTTGTACACCCCCATCCCAAAGTATCACTCAAAACATCCCACAAATCACATCATCCATTGCTCCAACTCAACCTAGTGTTAACAAGGGAAGTGCATTTCTCAATGCCTTACAAACACACCTCCTTGTCAATAATCAAGACTTGGATGCAAACACCATCTTGGGGAAAACCGTACCCCGAAATCCATTACATACATATGTCCCTCTCACTTTCCATGATCCCAATGATCCATCATCATCATCCTTTCACGCAACATGCCAAACCTCTCTCCCCATAACCTCGCAAGGAGAGGGTGACATGTTTGGACTAGGAGGAATTTTTGACACTATACCATTTCCTCAAGAGATTACATCCCTCACATTTTCACCACTTCCACCATTGCCATCATCATCCACACCACTTCTTGGCTTAGGGCTTCCCCCTTTACCAAATATCAATCAAAATCAAACCAACATCCTAAACATCAATCAAAGCATCACACCAAACTCTCAAAACTTGTCATCGACATCACAAGAACAGATGGAAACTACTCCAATAACACATACCACTAACATCACATCATCAACCACCCCCCTAACATCTCAAAAAATGGTCTCTCAAGGACCAACCACATCAATCACACCATTTACCAATCAAACCCCAATCAACAACATGATAATGCCTCTCACCACCACAACAAGCACCATTTTGAATCCATCACCACCACCACCACCAAGATCCAATACATCAAGCCAATATAGTATTGTGTTGCAAGCCGCTCAACAAGTTCCTTATCAAAAGAAATTCCTGCAAGTACAAAAATAGCAAGCAGCGTAACTAGTTGCTCAACAAGTTGCACAACTAGTTGCTCAACAAGACGCATAAGTTGCACAAGGTACTAAAGTTTCCCAAGCTACATTACAAGCACAATAGGCTACCCAAACCAAAATATTATTGCAACAACAACAACAACAACAACAAGTTGCACAAGCTCAAGATCAAGCTCAAGTACAAGCTCAAGCCACACAAGCACAAGCTCAAGATTAGGCTCAAGCTCAGGCACAAGCTCAAGCACATGCTCAAGCTCATGCCCAATATCAAGTGCAACAAGCACAAGAAAAAGCATAGTATCTTGCACAACAACAAGCAATGCAACATCAGGCACACCAATAAGAGCTGAAACAATATCAAGAACAACAAGAAGCTACCCAATTATTAGCTCAACAACAAGTGTTGTTGGCACAACAACAACAACAATAGGCTTAGCAATAGGTAATCCTGGCATAGTAGCAACAAGACCAACAACAAGAATTTTTGATACAACAACAAGTACAAGCGTACATGGCTCAGCAATATGTGCAAATACCACCAATCCACCCATCCCATCAACAAGTGAAGCACCTCAGAAAATTTTCATCCCACCCCCTGATCCACAAAATGATGTTGCTGCACAAATCAAATTAATCTCACAACAAGTGCTCAATCTTCAATCAAGGTGAACCACAAAAACATCTGGCAACTTGTTTCCTTATCCATTCGACAAGAGCCTTGTGGTGAAACCATTCCCAAAGGGATTTGAGATCCCCAAGTTTGACAAGTATCATGGGATAGGAAACCCTGAAGATCACAATAGGGAATTCCAGGTTCATTGCATGTAAGTTGCATATGACAATATGTATCTAATGTAGCGATTTCCTAAGAGTTTGGCTAGCCATGCCATGGAATGGTTCTCTCACCTACCTACATGCATCAAGACATTCCAAGAAATCATAGAGGCATTCATCAAAAACTACGCATGCAATATCGCCATGGATGTCAGTCTAGAGGAACTATCGACTCTGAAACAAGGTAAGAATGAATTTTTTGATTCATTCCTACAACGATGGAAATCCAAGTCCAATCAAATAAAATGGGTCATGCCCAAGGAACAACAAGTGTGCACTATCATATCCAACCTTGATGGTCTCTTAGCTTTCCACCTCAAAGTTCAAGGGATCACCATGTATGATTAGTTGATTTACAAGGTGCTCAACATCGAACTAGCCCTTATGATACAACCTGGAGGATCAACTTCATATCTCGAACAATAGAATAATTTCCCATCTACAAGCTATAATGACAAACCTTGCACATGGGAAAGAAACAAAAATGTTACCAATAATGGTGTCATTGATGCCCAAGTTGTCATTAGTGCCCCTAAAAAAAAACACCTGCACCACAACAAAAAATCCAAAACCATCATCAAAACAACCATCTAGCAAACACAACAACACAACAACCAAACAATCAAGAAATCAATAACGTCAATGATCAAAGGGGACCACCCCAGCGAAACAAGAACTTCACCAAGCAGAAGTACACCACCCTTGGGGAACCACTCAAAGTCATCATGAAGAAACTGATAAACGAAAACCTCATCAAGGCTCTGACCTATCAAAACTACCAAGAACTAGATGTAAAACCTCCTTCGTACAATGAAAATCAGCTCTACGACTTCCACAAAATCAAAGGGCACACCACTAATAGTTGCATGAGGTTAAAAAACCTAGTCCAAGACCTCATTGATCAAAGAATCATAAATGTGGAACAACCAACAAGGAATCAAAATCTCAAAATATGCATGAATCTAATGCCTAATCATAACAATAAAGGGAAGAATAACATTGATAAGGGGAAAGGAACCTTGAAGAATGTGAACCATGTGTATGACCATGTCACTGCATCCTTGGATGACTACTGTGCTACCATCACCATCAAAGGAGCCCATGCTTATTGTGGAGTCACCACAAGAGGTGGAAAAATTACCATCGTAGGATCATCCCAACCAAATAGAGTACTTGCACCCAGATCTATTCCCAATGGTTACAATGTACATGATCAGCTAAAAAGAAACCTAGCACAAATCTGCATCATGGAGTTATTAAAAATCTTATCTTCCCACAATAAAATACTTGAGGAAGCATTGGTTTCATCCAGTGTCCCCGCAAATCTTGATGTAGAACAATTCCAAGCTATGGTCAGAAACATTATTACCCTAAATCTACTTACATTCTCTGGCCAAGATTTTCCTGCTCAACCATCTCATAACTGTGAAGTCCATTTAGAGGTCCTAGTGTAGAAAAAAAAAGTCAAGAAGGTCTTGGTGGATGGAGGTGCAGTCTTGAATATTTGTTCCCTCAAGCTCATTAAGAACCTAAAAATATTAAAGGATTCCATCAACAAAGGAAGAGGTATTACAATCAGAGCATATGATGATCAAGAAAGAGTGTCCCAAGGCATAATCCAAATCCCTATTCAAGTAGGGCCAGCTATCATGGAAACCACTTGTCAGATTCTAGACCTCGACTTTCCTTATAACATTCTCCTAGGATGTCCATGGATACATGTAATGCAAGTAGTAGCATTAGCCTTCCATCAATGTATCAAATTCACATATGAAGAACAAGAGGTCACCATCCATGGAGATCTTGAACCATTCTCCTATTGCAAGAAACTTGAGGCAAAATAGTACAAAATACCTCAAGTACCTAAAAATGATGAAGGCCCATCAACACCATACATTGATCTAGCCACTCTTGCCTCTAATTTTGTGACAAAGACACCCGCCATCCCTACCATCTCTGATATCAAATTCATCATCCATGACAACAGTTGCAGAAACTATATGATTCACAAAAATGTCTTTGTAGTAGGAGAGTTACCACAATCTCCTAGATCATGAGGACGTTTGCAATCAAATCAAGCCTCCACTTCCCAAACATCCCATGAATATACCAACTTTAGAAGTTGGGTGGATCTTGACTAAGAAGTCATAGAGGAGGACCCATCTCATCTCCTATACCAAGATAATAGACCAACAACTAATCTACGAATGGATGATAGAAGTAAAGGTTTGCAAATGATGCTCACAATGGGCTATGATAGAAACTAGAAACTGGGGAAAAATGATAATGGACTTATAATACCCCTCATTCCTAAGATGCAAATGAGAAATATTGTCCTTGAATGTACCCCTTCTAGTATAACTATACATGGATGAGGTCCCCTAGTTAAAGTAGTCAATACTCCCCATGAACCAACACCAGCTGTTCACTTTGCTTACCTATATCCACTGGCCACGTCTTAGATAATTTCACTTTTGACATAACTAATGTCTGTAGTAGTAGTGATGATGAGGATCCCATAACCAACATACCTAGGCTCTTTGAGGATACCACCCTATCTTATGAGTTTGAAAACCAAAATCATGAAATCTGTCTAGTCTAACCACAACTCATCAACTATGACCAATGAGGACCACCAATTCTTGACACATTCGAAAATGATGAGGTACTCTTAGAATTCATGGGACTATAGGATAATATTCCATGTTGGGATCACAAAGTTGGACTCATCATTGAGCTAGATACATAGACCTATTATGGGGAAATGATTGAATCCCTTAGTCACAAAAGTGAGAAATTAAGAATAATATCTAAGTCCTTGAGTGAAAACCACACTATGGCACTCTCTGACATGAAAAAAGTAAAAAGAAAGGATGCATCCAATGATGAAAAGCCCTCTGAGGCATCTGAGGATGGGGGACTCAATCTTCCTTTCAGAGCTCTCCATCAAGAAAAATCAATAGTCCTAGTTGAAAAGTGCAATCCAATTAATCTAGGAACAAAGAAAACACCACACATCACATTTTATGCAGAGTCATTACTATCAGAAGAACAAGAGCTCCTAGCAGCCTTCTTGAGAGAAAGACAATTTAGTTTTGCATGGAGCTATGTAGACATGCCTGGGCTTGACCCAGAGATTGTAGTTCATCACTGCAGTATATCCTAAAGCAAATCCTGTCTGACAAAAAATTGGGAAAATGCACCCTCAAATCACCTTGCTAGTCAAAATGGAACTGAAGAAGATATTGGACATAGGATTCATTTAACCAATAGACTATCCAAAATGGGTATCAAACCTAGTTCCTATCTCAAAACCTGATGGGGGCATCAAAATCTGTACAAATTTTAGGGACTTAAACATAGCATGTCCAAAAGACAATTTCCTATTACCCAACATTGACATGATCGTAGACATGATGGTGGGGGATGAAATGCTTTCCTTGATGGATGGTTTCTCGGGATACAACCAGATAATGATTGCTAAAGAATACCAACAAAAAAATGCTTTCACTTGTCCATGGGGGACTTACTGCTGGAATATGATGTCATTCGGCTTGAAGAATGTAGGAGCAACATACCAAAGAGCCATGACATTAATCTTCCATGACATGATCCATAAAACTGTCAAAGATTATGTTGCTGACATACTAGCCAAATCCAAAAAGAGGAAGGATCACATAGCAACCTTAAGTGCCATTTTTGATAAGTTGGAGGAATACAAGGTCCTATTAAATCCAAAGAAGTGCATCTTTGGCGTACAATAAGTAAAGTTGCTAGGATACATAGTGTCAATGAGAGGTATTGAGGTAGACCCTACTAAGGTAAAAGTAATCCTTCAAATGAAGGCACGCAAAAAATTGAAACAATTGAGAGGTCTCCAAGGCAAGCTTTAGTCCATCGAAGGTTCATAGCATAGCTGGCAGATAAAAATAATCCATATTCTCACCTACTTCACAAGGGAGTAGCATACAAATGGGATGAAAAGTGTGAAGAGGCCTTGAATAAGATCAAAGAATATCTACTTACACCACCAGTCCTCATGCCACTGATCCCAATAAAGCCATTAATTCTCTATGTGTCAGTAATAGAAGCAGCCCTTAGTGCTCTTCTAGCTCAACATGACTAAAATGGGATAGAAAGGGCCATCTATTACATCAGTCGTACAATGGTTGGGTATGAGTTAAACTACTCATTCATTGAAAAATCATGTCTAGCAGTAGTTTTTTCTTCACATAAAATTAAACATTACATGTTGGCACACAAAATAAAACTCATCGCCAAGATTGATCCCCTCAAGTACTTATTATCAAAGGAAATACTCACTAGAAGAATGGCCAAATGGTCATGATATTATCAAAGTATGACATTGAATATGTGGAGTGGAAAGTAATCAAAGGTCAAGTCATAACACATCAGCTTGTAGAAGCACCAATCTATTCATAGAATTCGTTTATATCATAGTTTCTAGATGAATCCATCTTCAACCTCAAGATAGCTGATCATTGGAAACTTTATTTTGATGGCTCATACATGCAACATGGATCGGGTCTTGGTGTCTTTTTCATCGCTCCATAGGGGGACTACATACCTAAATCATATAAATTGGCATTCCCCTACACCAACAATATTGTAGAATATGAAGCTTTAACCATAGGTCCTAGAATAGTAGTGCAGTGGCACATCATGGCCCTCAGAGTATACAAATACTCCTAGTTGATAATAAATCAAGTGAATGGTGAATACCAGAATAAGGATGATAAGCTCACTCCATACAAGAAATAGGTGGAGACTCTCAAAGAATCCTTCATCAAGATCACATTTGAGAAAATTCCTAGAGCAAATAATAGAGTTGTAAACACCATGACAATAATTGGATCCTTAATAGAAATTCCTTGCAATGTCCTAAAACATGAATTCTTGGTAGAGCAACTTCTCATGCTCGCATTTGAGGTACCTGAGTCAAAATTTGTGTGTGAAATTGTTGGTCCTAGAGATCCCTGGTACCATGACATTTATACCTAGCTACAAATAGGTGTCTTACCTACTGACTTACCCTCAAGCTTAAAAAGAACTTTTATTAAAAAATCTTATAGGTTTGTCATCCTAGGAAATACCTTATACCATAGAAGCATAGAGGGGACCTCATTAGACTACCTTAATACCGACGAAGCCTTGAATACTTTAACTAAGGTGCATAATAGGATTTGTGGTTTGCACTCGAGTGGAATGACCTTGGCCAAGAAATTGCTGAGAATGGGGTATTATTGGCCCACAATGGAAAGAGAGAAACATGACTACATCAAAAGGTGTCTACAATTTCAACAGCATGGGGACCTCATCCATGCTCCAGCTCAAGAGCTCCATCCCATTGTTACACCATGGCCCTTCTCATAGTGGGGGCTTGATCTCATCAGAAAAATCACTCCCACTTCATCTAATGGCCATAAGTTCATCATAACCGCCACCGAGTACTTTACCAAGTGAGTCAAATCCATACCCATAACATATATAACCGGGAAGCAGCTATCAAATTTCATCCTGAACTATCTCATTTTCCACTATAGTGTCACACAAGCCATTATCTCAGATAATGGGACACCATTCAAGAATTAGGATGTATGCGACCTTTGTGAAAAATTCAAAATCCAACATTACTTCTCCACCTCATATTATCCCCAAGGCAATGGCCAATCAGAAGCCACAAATAAAACCATTTTGAAAATCCTCAAGAAAATAGTCAATGACGCGGGTTATGACTAGCATCTATAGCTCAATCCCGCCCTTTGGACCTATCCAAATAGCATCCACACACCCACTAGCACCACCCCATTCTCCCTAGTTTATCGATCAGAAGCCATACTTCCCATTGAGATCAAGCTCCCATCACTAAGAATATCACTACAAAACCTCATCACGGATGAAGAATACCAAGTATCAAGACTGAATGAGCTAGAGCTATTGGATGAGTAGTGTATAGATGCTTTAAATCATTTGCAAGTCTATCAGAACAGACTCAAGAGGAGCTATAACAAGAAAATCAGAAGAAAGACTTTCCAAGTTGGAGAACTGGTACTAAAGGAGAATCAAAAGAACATCCTAAATCCAAACAACAAAGGAAAATTTGAACCCAATTAGTTAGGACCATTTGTTATCACAACAAGCTATAAGTCAGGGGTATATCAACTATCAACACTAGAAGGCGAGCCTTTGCAGGAGCCCATGAACAACTCCCATCTCAAAATTTGTGCCTAATCTTCCAAGGTATAGAACCAAAAATCCAAAAAAAATAGAAAATATTTTTTAAAAATGGTTACCTTGATGAAAACCTGGAACACAAGTGTCTTGGTGACAAAAAAAAATCAAAAAAGAAAAAAATCCAAAAAAAATAGAAAAAAGATTAAAAACAGTAAAGAGAAAAATCGTCCTCTAGTGAAAACCACTTCGGTGGCACTTTGGACAAGTACCTTGGTGAAAACCTAGCAAATAGGTTCCTTGTGTAAATTAGCACTTTCCATCCACCGGGATATTTACAGCTTGTTTTGCATCATCCATCCATTACATTTCCATCGTCCATCGCATTCAAATCTTCATCCATTTGACATTTGCATCATAGCTTGGTCCTGTGTTCATATCATGATCCCTCCTACTACTACTCAACCCATTCTCAAGGTCATTTTTTCCTCCTTTTATTTGAATAGTCTATTGCATCACGTTGGGGGAATGTTCCCATCGGATCAGATTCATGTATATTCTTGAAGTCCTAAAATCAAAAAAATCCAAAAAATCATAAAAACCAACAAAAATCCCAAAATATTCAAAACATGTCAAAATAAAAAAGATGGATCAAAAAGTCATAAAAAAGGAGTCGTCTTGTCAAACTATGAGTCTATGAGCCTTGAACATAGGCAAGGTTGATCTTTGATCATCCCCTTAGACACTTAGGTCAGTCCTTTAGGAGTCCATCATAATAAACTAAAATTTCATCATGTATATCTTCATCTGTAAATCGATCAAGTTGTCATTCGAACTACGTGGTCTTTGTGTGTATAATGTAGGAAAGGATAATCTATTTATTAGCCCCCTAGGCTCATAGGATAGGTCCTTAGGTTAGTCTCTTGGTAAAAATCTCAAAAAACCCCAAAACATTTGAAAATTGAAAATCAAAACATTTGAAAAATCTTGAAAAATACCAAAAACAGCCTCAAAACATTTCAAAACTCCAAAAAAACATTCAAATATTTGAAAAAAAACTAAATCCATCTGTCTCATCTCATTTTCACCCATAATAAACGATCGTCATCCTCAACCTTTGGTAAAACAAATGGAAACAAGTCTAGCAGATCAAAAGTGAAAACTCAAAATGAAAAGATCTCAAATCTAGGTTAGTACGTAAGAAAGTTGGTCAACTCTTTGTGTCAATAGCCTATCATCCAATCGGTCCCATATCAAATCATCTAATATCGTCATGTCCTAGGATGCATCCTTCCTACAATGGACATCAAAATCAGACATCACCATAGTTTAGTCTTGGCTAGCGGTATTGAAGAACATCAACTTGTTTGTTTATTGTATCTTTGTCTTTTGATTTATCTTATTATGCTCATTCCAACGACCTCTCAATGATGTCCCCAATGAAGGGATTTAGAGAGATAGGAATGGGGCAATGATCATTATCTTTTTATCTATTGTGCTTGTTGGACTTTCTTGTAATATAACTTGGTGCATACTTGCTTTATTTAGGTATGTACGGAGGGTGTTCTAGATATCTTGTTGACCACATAGGAAGGATTACCTTCCTATGTTTTGGTCCAAGATGTGTGAAATACCTAAGGTGCATCCTAGTAAGGTTTTTGTATGTCAGGTGTGAACAAGGATATTCCTATCTGATTGTTGAGTCAAAGTCCATCACACTAGATACAACATCATCCTGGTTCTTAAATACCTTGATGTATTGTATTTATGTGTGTTATCAAACATAAGATAATTGGCCCTTTGAAAATCCCAACTCCACGAAAGATATTAATTATCATCATCATCTTGTGTCTTGTTGGAACCTCGTCTTTCTTCCATTTCTTCTTGCTTTTCATGCTAACAAGGTACTATGATAGTTAATCATTTATCATTAAGAATGTATTCATCTCGCATTCACAAATTTTCAGCACAATGCATATCATATAGAAAAATTGATCATCTCATATGCATATAATATAGATTTTTTATTCTAAGCATCTCATAATAATAAAATATAACCATCTCTTACGTAATTACAAAAAACATAAATAATCCATCACATCATCCATGGCATAATCATACAACCACCATCGCATCACATAAATAGGTTAGGAATTTGCATCCATTTGCATAAAGCATACATCATCATAAACATGCATATCGTCCATCATCCATCCATATCATAATAGAACATCTCATAAATCACCACATTGCAATATTTTTCATCAACATTTCATAAATCGACCCATATCATTATAAGCATCCAATGCATAATTAAATGAAGCATGATAGGTACATAAGCATAAACAACCCATTGCATGAAGTGCATACATCCATCCATAATCATATAAAACATCTCATAAAAGCATTCATTATGCCATCACATATACATCACGAGGTCATTACTCACATATCATTTTGCATATACACCATAAATCATCATCTCCATACCATTTGGCATAACATAGATCATTTCATCTATAACATCACATCACATCACATCATATAACATTGTCATTAGTACATATCATACATGGAAAATCACATACATTCATCATTGCATAGCCACATATCATGATCACTGCATTTGCATCATCATCACCATCAAAACATAAAAAGATATTGAAAAAAGAAATCATTTCATAAATCATCACATTTGCATCAACATACATAAAATCATCATATATATTGCACCATCATAAAAGAATACATGAAAAGGTACTACAAGAGAAATGTGCCATCATAAAATCCATCCATATCGCATATCTATTATATATCCATAATCATCACAAATGCATATCACATGAGGTATAATATAGATTTGTTAGTCGCATAACCATCTCATAATGCATACACCATCAGAAAGAAATGCATCCATTTATATGCATCCATATATATATCCATCACATAATACCATAACATTATTGCATCACATATGGAAATAGAACCATACATAACTACATAATAAATAAATGGTACATGACACATCACATCAACATCATCATCTCATATATATCATCAAGTAACTGTCATAGTACAAAATAGTAATCAGATCACTATACATGTGTGTATGTCAATGAGTACAAAAAGGCCCCATGAGCTATAAAAAATGAGCCCATATGGCATGAAATAATAATATCTCGATCAAAAAAGAGGTCTAACCCTCCTGTCTACTGCCCTCGCCTCTATCACCATGACCCTCTAACAGTCTATGGCTAGTCTTCTATGAGTAATCTAGGGCCCAAACTGCTCTAGGTGAGGCTTGACGGTAAAGCAACCGATAGTAATCCACCTCCTGGGGGGCCTACCTATATGAGCAAAGAGGCACTATGTTGTGAGAGGAGGAAGTTGCCATACTCTCTAGCTGTTGTTTGCAACCCATCTCTACGGCCGCCTATACCTCTATAGTTTTCCTCTATTAAATCACATGATCTCTCTCCGCACAGGCCTAGTCCCTCTTTGTTGTCAAGGCCTAGACCTGGGCCTACAACTGTAATATCAACTCATCCCTCACATCTAGCTGACCCACTGGCTATACTGGTGGAGGCTACACATGAAGCTAGTCCTCACCCGCAGCTTGTGGTGGTGTGGCAAACCGATCCCAGTGCCCATCATGTCACCCTCCGGCCCCTAATCTCGGTCCTGCATGTGTACATCAGCATGAGGCTGATCCATTTGAACCTATGCTCACTGGACCTATGCTGGTTGGACCTATGCTGGTTGGTTCTATGTTGGTTGTCCTACTAGAGGACCACCACCTCTTCATCTTTGATCTAACCCCTCCTGGCTCTCCATCGAATAGATGGTGCACCTAGAACTTTCAAACGTAGAGGTGGTCGGAACCAATCTCTATATGCTTGAATCACTCCTAGATCTACGACCCCCTAATCATACGCCCATGGTTGAGCCACCAGCTACCTAAAATTGTCCACTACCTCAGAGGTAGGAATGTATTGCCCCAAGGCACTGTGTGATACTATGTGAGAAAAAATGGCCACATAGTCATTGTTTGGCTTGTCCTGTACCTCACCAAACTGGCATTGAAATTGTCTTGGCAGATACCTCTCAATCATAGTGTGCTCCCACCCCTACATGAGATGGTCCTAATGGGAAAAGAACAACTATTGTACATCATCAACCCATCCAGGCCGACCAAGGTATGGGTGCCATGTGAACACCATCATCTCATCAATGACCCTCCTCCAGTGAGGAATCCCATGCTCGCCTATGTGTTTGCAGGACACACCACCCCTGTAATGCCAAACCACTGGATCATCGAGCCCGATCGGCACTGGAACAACCTGGGACCAAAGAACAAAGATATTCTCCCACACCCACACATGAAGGAGAGTGACACCTGCACCAAGTGCCCTATCATCCAAATATGCATACTCATGTAAATCCCTATAAAGGGAGGCAAGAAGAATGGGACCCCATGCAAAATGGATTGGCCTATCATGGACCATCCACTCCTAGCAAAGCCCCCAACCAAGACTAAAGTACTGGCCTCATTGACCCAAAGTGACAAGACCTGAAATGATGGCAATAATCACTAGTCAAAAGGGCGTCATGAGTGTCCTATGGCACTCTAGCTCTATCTAACCCTCACAAAACATGATATCATCTGTGTCCATAATGGCATGGAATGCCTCCCATCCGACATCCATATCGTGAATAACTCACCGACCATGTATTAGCAATCTAAGGATGCGGTGCACATCCTCCAAGGTAATGGTGGCCTTGCCAGTGGGAAGATGAAAGGATGATGTCTCACTATGCCATCTCTCAACAAGCACAAACATCATGCCAAGATGGGTCCGCATAGGTGCTACGTAGGCAATGTACCACAGCCCCATCTCTCAAAGTCAGTCCTACTTCCTGTCAGTCAAATCTCACAAATAGCTGAATATCTCCCATGATCTATGCTCATGAGAATAGAGCTCCCTCACCCCCTCCTACATCAAGAAAATTTATCCCAATCATTCAAAAAACTAGCCCAACATTACAAACTGTGAAGGTGTCACAGTTTGAAATTTGCAAGCAACAACATTGACACCTTCAAATCCCAAATTGCACTATGGCGGTGCACTTTGCTTAAGCATCCCAAACCCTAATTCTAAAGTTCACCACAGCATCAGAGTTTGAAATCCAGCGCTCCATTTCATGAATGTGTTGGAGTTTAAAGTCTATTCCCAAACTCCAAACTCCACCGCGGTGGTCCATCTTGTGATGGTAGTCTAGTTTAAAAATTGAGCAATCTAGTTTGAAATTTGAGTGGTGCTATATAGCATCGCTACGAGACACCTAGTTCTAAAATCAATAAATGAATGCATAAAATTAAAAACGAAGCTCAAGTAGGGATCACATATCGGTGCCCCAATGCTAGGAGGTCGCTGGTACATCCGTACTTAGTTAGAGATATGTAATGGGAGTTGTTGTTGTGTCATCTCATCAGGGTATCAAAGCCCAAATCACAAAATCTTTGAAGGCTATGTATCCAAATGAATTGGAAGTGGCCTCCTAAGGCCTATTAAAGCCTATTTTTGACCCTTTTTAGCCATCTAGAAGAGGTCTAGGTCCCCTAAACCCGTTTTCATCTGATCTTGCAAAAAGGTCATTTCACACCATTTTTTGGTGTTTTACCTCATTTTTTTGACCTCCTAGATCCTTTTTGTACCTATCAGCCACCTTATCCTTTTTTTCGCGAGATCACCCAAACAATTAGAATTTTCGTCCGATCTCTCGAGGGGGTAGTATATTACCATAATTTCCTTCACCAGGGTAGCAATGAGGCAATTTTAAAAAAATAAAAAATAAAAAATGGCTTTTGATCGAGACTGTTTATTCTTTGAACCAATGCAACAAGTACACTGCTTCAAAGAGGGGCAAAATGTAGAAATAGAAAATGTACTAATTGACATTGCACATTTGATCCCGACCACTAACACCATTTCATCCTAAATCATCCCTCGGTCTAACCATTTACTTTAGTACCTTTATTTGTTTAAATTCATCAATGTTCCTCTCTTAATTAAATAAATCATTTATCTAATTAAGTCATCCTTTCTTGTTAATGAAATCAGTCAGTCTGATCTAATTATCCCTATTTAATTAAATAATCAATTTTATTTGATTAAATCTCTAAAGCCCATCTATTAAATTATATAAATTAAAACCTTATTAAGTTTAAATCTAACTTCATCTCCTTGGTTAGATAAAATAAAAATCTTTATCTAATTAATCTTGAAATCATAGTCTTCTCATATTTGATTTAAATCAATCCATAAATCTAAATCAATATGTCACATCATTTTGATCTCTCATTAAATTAATTAACCTTGATTAATTTAATCTCTTCTCATGTCCCATCCTCTAGCTTTTGCAACTTGCACATGAAAATAGATTTAATTCATTTATTAAGTCTCTATTTTCTCTCAAAAGGCATAATAAAGGAATATTCCTCAAATTTGAATTCAAAATCCAAGTGGACTTTGTCCTTCCAGCAAGGAATTTACTCCACCTAAAAAGTCCTTTTTGCTTGAGCCAAGTGGCATTCAATGCATGTTCTTTCCCTCTTACATGTCATTTCAACAATTTCAAATTTCAAATATATGCATTTATTGACACATTCTTCAAAACTTGCACATCCTTCATCCATTCACATGTTGACAAGTGGAACCTTGCCATTTGTTGATTCTTAGTCCCACATTGCTCCATTTTGGACATCTCTTCAACTTGATATTCTATAAATAAGAGGCTTCATTCCTCATTTGATCATCCACAACTTGAGTAAACTTACTATACTCAAATTCATAGCAATTTTCATCCAATTTCATCCAATCTTAGTTAGGTTATGCAGGTTTTTATCTTGGAGCACATTGGAGGTCTTCATCAAGTGGATCACTCTTCATCATCAATCATCCTCATCATATCATTGGCATTGGGAAAGGGCTAATTTTAACACCAAATTGGCACCAACTCCCCCAGGAGATTAATACTTTTCTTTGTTTTAGAATAGGATTTGATATCTTTGTTTTAAGTGTGTTGTTTTCTTCATTTCATTCCTTTTCTTTTGCATTCAAATGTATTTCTTGAGGAATCTCTATTATAGCTTGCATTTGATCTTATTAATGTGTTCATTTGTTGTGTTCTTGCAGGTATAGGATATTGGTTCACACAAGTTCTTCAAATTTTATTATCATGAGGCGAACATAGTTTAGTTTATGTCCTGCAAATCTGAATAAATGCCAAAAAACATAAAATTAAAACAATTTTATTCAAGGAATGACCCCCTTTCCAAATTCATTGCAAAAATAATTGAGTTCATCTTTTGAATTTTTAATTATGGAAAAAAATGTAACCTCCCCATTTTACAAGCTTTTTCTTTGCCAAATTCATTGCAAAAGAGAAAAAAAGGACTCCTCTTTTCAAAAAATTTAACTATGACAATAAATAGAAAATGTCTCCCCTCTCTTACAAGCTTTTAAATAATATACATAGTTTTGTAGTTAATAATAATATTTATAAAAAAATACAATGTCAATATAGGTCAATAATTTGACCAAGTCATTGAGACATCATAGAGAGGTGTGTAAGAGGAGTTAGGAATTTTATTGTGCTAACAAATTTCATGAAAAGTTAAGTAAATGTCATTGAATTAAATAACAGATAACTAAGAAATGATAAATACAAGGAGAATGGGGCAACCTATGTTGGAGTTGAGCAAAGTCACAATGGCATGTTGGAGGGCTCGAGGGAATCACTTGTGTTGTACGTGACCATGACTTGGATGCCAGCTATGCGTGCTACCTTGAAAGGTTGCAGGTCAATGTTGGCCTGCATGAGCAGAGCCCTTCTCCAGAAAATATCCCCTCGCAAGTGACTATGGCTGAGAGGGTGTGAAAAAATTCATGCAGAGGAACACTCGCCTCTGCAAAACTTCACCCCTGCTTTTGCAATAGCACCTTTTGAAGAGGGGCCATTTATGGTGTATTTCCAACACCCAAGTGTTGGGCGATTGATGATTTTTAACCTATATATGCATAAGGATGTGAGCCCACAAATTTCGCGTGGGGGCTGTTGATTTATGATACCTAACCTTGTGTTGGAGGTTGTGTGAAGTGCTGCAAACATGGGGGGTGGTCTCTTCCTTAGGCACCGATTCAAACCCTCCCATGCCGAATCGCCTTCCTATCAATTGCAAGACCCAAATCCTCAAGTGGCTCTCTAAGGAAAGGTGACCTCCCAGTTCTTAGGAAACTTTGACTTGCATGTAGTTTATTATCAAATCGCGAAGGATTATACACTCATATTCAAACATCACTTTAGAGAAGGCACTTCAACTATGCAAAATGCCAAAGAGGCTTCATAGAGACTGATAGTTTCATGGTCAATCAAAACATATAAGGGGTGCACCCTCTTTAACTTTGATCGTGGCCTCAAGACCTTTCCCTCTGATATCTGCCCCCATCCTATTGCCAATTCACGTTTAAGAGTAGACTAAATGGGACCTTGCAAGGAGTGAACGTGGGTCTAAAAAACTGAATCGAGGCCTGAAGAATTCAAATGCTCAGACTTCCCCTAAATCGAATCTCCTTTCTCGAAGCTACAAAAAAAATTGGTAGGGACTGTCATAGTTATGAGGGATTGCAGGGACATCTTGATTCTTTGAGTACAACAAGATTTCAAAAATTGCTAGCTACAGTGGTGTCAAGATGAGACTTTTATGAGATGTGTAGGTCGACTCCAAATAGTGCCTAAGTATACTCTTATAAACACCTAACATCTTCATGCACTTGAATCTACTAAAATATAATAAAATATTCTCATCATATGGCTTGCATTATCTCCCTCTAAGCTTTGATACCATATTAGAATTAAGAAGATCTAGGAGATAATAGACAAGCATAATGAACAATCTATAAGGTTCTATTTAGTTGAGCCAAATGATAATGAGTGTTGTATATGCATAAAATTCGTCATGTCTAATTAATCCTGGCATTTAATTAAATATTTATTATTTAATTAATTTCTCTAAAGTCCTCTACATATGATTAAATTTAATTAATTTAATTATATTGTACATTCACTTTATTCTTCCACCTTGATTAAATAAATTCACTTTATTTCATTATTTCACCTTCATATGTCTACTTAATTAATTAAATAAATATCCTTTATTTTAATTAATTATCACCTTTTGAATTTAATTAAGTCTTTTGATTTAATTGAATTTAAACATTTCCTTTCTCCTATTTTAAAGTTTTCTTCTAATTAATTAAATATTTTATTTAATTAATTTCATCTACATCTTTTCAAATCATAATTAAATATTTTATTTAATTATGAAATCTTTTATTTCTTCAAATCTTAATTAAATGATTATTTAATTGAGAAAAATGGCCATGTCACCCATAAATAAATAATTGAATTTATAATTCATTATTTATCCTCTAAAATCTTCTAAAAAGATGATTTTTATCATCTCATCTTATCTCTTCTACGAAAAAGGAAACAAATCCTACTTTCTGATTTTCTTCTATTTTACTCTCCATTCTTATCCATGTTCAACCATTTGATCTACCTAAAATTTTCACAGTTGTTGATCGCATCAGCCAATCACAATTCTTCAAAAACTCTATAAATATGCCTACATATCCAAGCATTTAGAGGAGATTTATGAGTAAGCAATCTAGGCGATTAGAGAATAGTTGCATTTGGTTAGCATTTAATAACATTCGTAGTCATAGTTTATGTATCAAGTAATCATAGCAATTTGCAATCATGTATCATTTATTATCAACATAATCATATCTTAGAATAGCATGCATCCATCATCTACAATCTCATTCTCTGGGAGAACTGTTTGTTGAGCCTGGAAAAATCTAAGAGCAATAGCTGGAATCGACAAAATTACTAGAGATAGAGGATGATAGGATGAGATCAAGGGCATAAAACTAAGTTTGCACTTCTTTTATTTCATTTTCTATTTTGATATAATGTTCTATTGGTGTGTTTGATCTATTTTTAACCTGTTTAACTTGCACACTTATTCAACCACACATTTTTGGAGCCCACCTTGGGGTCTTTCCATAGTTTTAACATCCACTTGTAGGTTTTCTTACAGGATTTCACATTCTAAAGTTTGGTTTTTCAAAAAAAAAATCATGCTTTAGTGCATCTGTTGAATCTTTCAAGGCAAACACAAAACTTTTTAGTGCATCCATAGACTGTTTTAGTGCTTCTGCATGTCTTTCAACGCATTTGAGAACTATTTTAGTGCATCCGAAGATTACTTTAGCACATATAGGGAACAAAGTGGCACATACATTTAGCTTAATCCATTAAAAATTTTAAAAATGCATTTTTAGATTAGCGCATTTAGGCTTTCTTTTAATGCATTTAAGGTTTTTTGCAGTGCTTATGATGTTTGTTTTAGCACATTGACTAGTTATCTTAACACATATGTATGATCTTTTAGCACATGCAAGTTGTAACTAAACAAGGTTCTGAGTTTGATGCCTTCTGCAAACAGGATCTTTTTTCTGGCTTAAAAAGAACCAATCTAGGATAGTCACATTTGGTTTTAAAAAGAGGCAACCCTAGGATAGAAATGGATTAAAATGAAGCAATATAGGATAGTCACCACATAATGATTTTTTCCATTAAAATAAACAACTTGTTTTCATGAAGCAATTATCTTCACATAGTTTAGATCATTGTGATTTGGGCTCTAAAAAGAACACTGTTTGCTTTGTTTGTGGCAATAGGTCTATACTCTCCCCTTAACTGAGTGATCAGAATACCAGGACTTCCTTTTTAATTCATGCAATTTTACACACTTTCTTAAATATTCTAGAGGGCCTACTCTTGTGGGAAAAATTACTCACCCAAGAGGAATGACCTAAGTGGGAACAACTAAAGCCAAGTCTTCCAACCCACTATAATCAAAAGCGAATTTAGGAAAAGTCTGCAATTCGACAGTAGTGTGCAAGATAACCATCCCCAAAGCCTTTGTTCTAAAGGTTGGGAGGTCTCCTAAGGGAGTTTATCATTTGCCACACTGAATGGAAACCCTTACTAAGAACCTAGTGTAGTAGCCAACCGTGTCAATTTTCAAACATCCTAATAATCATAGTGCAAGGGGAGGGAAGAATCTTGCCCCAAGATACTCACCATATAACTTCAAAGGACCATTTACTCAGGGGATCTAGTATCCACTTCCATCACTCTGAGTACTCACCTAGAAAAGACAAAAACATGGGCGCCCCTTCAGGGGTGATACAGCCCTGTGAGTCAACACAATTCTAAGATGTGGGTTGTTTGTTATTATGATGACCTACTTGAGCACTAAGCCTGAATTTTCTGTTCTATGCAAAAACTTGTGAAAACACTTTTTGAAAAAAAATTGAACATACACTTGATGTTTAGTATAGGGATTAAAAAAAACTATTTTTAGAGTGTTTGTTGTGTTTTCAATCACATTAATTTAGATAAAAGATCATCCAAAATTAACATGCAAAATTTTAGCTGAAACTACTCAAAACTGTTCAGAAAACTACCTTAGAAAACTATTTTAGCGCATCTAGGGTATATCTTAACGCATATGAGGTCTTTTCTAGTGCATCCACTAGTTAGTTTAGTGCATTTAGAGCCTATTTTTGCACATTGAGTGTTTTAGCACACAAGTTGAATATTCTATAAATAGTTTTTGGTCACTATCAAAATATTTTTATGTAGTGCATCTAAGACATATTATAGTGCATCTAAGGTCTGTTGTAGCATATTTGACTATTTCTTTAGTGCATATGCTTATTTCTGTAGTGCATATAGGACACAAAGTAGTGCATCTGTCACTTTCTAGAATTTTCCACTTTTGACAAATCTAAGTTTGTAACATCCTGACATTTCTCCCATGCTTAGAAATTTGAAATCAACCAAGTTTGTTAAGAAATCCATTATCAATCAAATCAAGAAACCCAAGAAACATTTGGCTTACAAGAAAACCTTGCAACATAGAAATTTTTTGTACAAAATTTGAAGCGTCTTGCTCCATTATTGTGAGTTTCTCCATAGGTACCAAGATTTTGTTAGGGGATTTACACATGAGTACACTATAGAGCCTTTATATTCCCAAGCCTATTTCAAAAGAAGAGCTCTATCTCAATGACACAATCACAATCAACCTCTCAACTTTGATTATCTACCACAACCCTCTATTGAATATCCAACACATCCTAGCCAAATCCTTCAGTGATCTTAACTAGGCTACTTGACATACTTATCTTTCTTTTCGAAAACAAGGATCAAATCTTAAAAGTGCATCTTTCAAAAAAAAAATTGATTATTGTTCAACTTTCCCAACCGGATTTTGATATCCTTCATCATTGGAAGCCACAATCAAGAGTTAGGTATGTCTTTGATCATATCATAGTATTTTCATCTTATCGGATCAATACATCATCATTTTCACACTTATCAAACTGTGATCTAATTCTAGATGAACATTTCAAAATAATATGCCTATTTTTACAAGATTTCAATACAATAAGCTGAAAGAGAACATTCAACAAGAAGATCATACTTGAAGAACTCAAGAAGAAGGTGAGAGTAGTAATCCCCTTTATAGTGTGAGATGTAATCCTCTTTTCAACAACAACATGGATAAAAGAGAAGAAAATTCATTCCCTTTCAACAAATACATGGACATGAGTAGAAATCATGTAGATAGTGATGATGAACGAGAGGATGAACGTCACCTTAGAGATGTTGAGTAAGATCCCAAATTTCAAAAAGCCTTAGAAAATATTTTATAATGCAACAAATAGAAATATTTCCTGTATTTTGCTGACAAAGGAGCCAAGTTGCCTCATGATTTTGATACTAAGAACTTAAAGCGAAATCCTAAAGAAACACCCCTTTCTGATCACGATGCTTTGTCTCAACAAATTAAGGAAATTTACAAAAAAAATAAATATCTACAAGGGGGAGCCACAATGAAGAAGTATGCTCTTGATGACATTTTTCCTTATCCTTTTGATTGACATATCAACATGGTTCCCTTTCCAAAGCATTGTGAGATTCTGAAATTTGGCCATTATAATGGGAAATTGGATCCACTCGATCATATCAGAGACTTCCAAAATATGACTTTAATTTTCTCATGACCTAGACACTTACTTAATGTGTTTGTTTCCTAAGAGTCTTGGAGGCCAACCTATGGAATGGCTATTGAAGATCATACATCTTGTTAGGACGTTTGAGGAATCAAGCAACCAGTTCATATCACAATATTCCTACAACATCCAACATCAAATCACTATGTTGGATCTTTGAAAATCTAAGCAAAAACCTAGTGAACCTTTCATTACTTTTCTTCAGAGATGGAGAAGACTGTTCACTAGATATCCATGTCCTATTCCTAAAAAGGAAAAAATGGACATCTTCATCAATAACTTAGATCCATAAATGAGCTATCATTTGAATTTACATTGTCCTCCCTCTTTTGAGAAACTAATTGATAATGCCATCACCATTGAGGGTGCTTTGGTCAAGAGAGGGATACTTAAAATTGATAAGGGGGTATGTGCAGGATCATCATGGTAAAAATAGGCCCTTAAGTGGCAAAAAATTCAGAAAAATCAGAGTTAGGAAACTTGATGTAAAAAAATGAATAAGTTATCTATATTATTTCAAAAATATGTAAGAATAGAATCTGTAGAAAATTGAATGTAGTTTCTAAACTACTAGGTTTATTTTGAAAAAATATATATATATATGGTGAAAATTTGAAATTCCAATGCAATAGTACTTCAATTTCAGGGAAAAAAAAGAAGTGGGTGTTTGTCTAACCACCCTAGCCACAACAAAATGATAATATTTTTTTATAATATTCTAGATATAAGCAGAGGACTCATGTCTGGATGTGATGCATATTTTTTTGTAATTTTTTTCCAAGTAAATAATTAATTATGAATTTTTTATTACAACTCTTAAAAAACATAAAAAACTTGTATGTCTGACCACCTTAACTTGGTCAAAACTTCATGAAATTCAATTTTTTTTTAATCCTATAGTATGCAAAGCATAGAATGTGATGTATGTTTCAGATTCAAAAAATCTGATACTGTTTGAAATCTACAGATATTTTTTAATCAGTTTATCAATTACGACTTCAAATTCAAAGTAAAGCATAATTTATATTGATGAAACATTGAGAATATCCTTTAAAAACCCTTTTCATTTCATCAATTTTGGGTAAAAAAAAATTCATCAGCCACATACCCTACACATACCCATCATATCGCCACTTTTTGGCCCATCATTATCTTGCACATACCTAAGAACAATCCTAGATCTTCAAATCACCACAACAGTAATGACAAGTCTAATTTTTGGACTCACAACAAAAACATGGTGAATGATGGTGTTATCGATACAAATCATGTCTCGACCAATCCATTTATTTTTAGTACTCCAAGTGCTCCTAGCAACAATAACTATAACAACATCAATTTAGTCACAAATCAAGGAAACAATCCTCCTCCTCTGAGGAACAACATGAATCAAACTTCTACTCCCAATCAAGGGAATTCCAACAATCAAGGTTATCATGGAAACAATAACAACAAGAATTCCTTTGGAAATTCCTTGAACACAAATCCACAATGATCTTCATTCTTCTCTAGCAGAAGAAATTTTACTCCATTGGGTTAATCTTTAGAATCTACATTCAAAGAGTTGATGGCTAAAAGTGTGCTTACTTTTCCACCTCAATGCAACTTTGAACCTAGTGTGAAGCCTCCATGATGGAATGATGCATACTATTGTGATTATCATTGGTGCAATGGCCATCACAAAAATAATCGTAAAGCCCTGAAAAATGTCATCCAAGACTTAATCGAAAATGGCACCATCACAATAGAAGGACACCAACAATCAAATGAAGACCAGCAAGAAATTTTCAACCCTTTTCCCAACTATCAAAAGGGTGAGTCTTCTAAAAAGAGTGTGAATCATATCAATGATAATATAATCAACCATATCTACACTGATGATGAATGGGTCAATGTTATAAAAGTTAAGGAAAAGATGGAATATAAACAAGTCAATAAGCTAAAGTTGTCTTAAAGGGTGCTTCTTCAAAATCCATTGTGCCCTCACCTCAACATCAATATGACTTAGTCAATCAACTTAGAAAACTCCTCCTCAGATTTCTATCTTAGAACTCCTGGATATTTCCCTAGCACACAAGGAAATTCTAGAAAAGGCCCTCATTGAAACAACTATATCCACTGATCTTGATGTGGACTGATTTCAAGCCATGGTGGGACACTTTTCCTCACCCACATACCTCTCATTATTTGAAAAATATGATGTTTCCATGACTCATCCCCATAATTCATCACTATACTTAGAAGTCATGATCCACAAGTTTCGTGTCAGACGCGTCCTAATAGATGGAGGGGTTGGTTTGAACATATGTACCCTAAAGTTAGTTCTAGCCTTAGGATTTTATAAGGACTCCATTAATCCCAGAAGAAAGATTACTATTAAAGCCTAGGATGATGAGGAAAGAGCATCCAAGGGTTTAATCATGCTGTCGATTAGAGTGGGACCTGTTATCAAGAATACTTTCTGTAAGTGTTAGACCATGATCTTGCATACAACATCTTGTTGGGTCATCCTTGGATCCACTAAATGCAAGTTATCCCATCCACATATCATCAATGTCTTAAGTTTCCTTATGACAGACAAGAGATCACAATACCAGCTAATAATTCAAACAGTCAGACTTGTATCAAAAACAAAGCTAGTCAAGATACTTTGGCTCCCAACAACCGAGAAGCTCTTACTAGTTCTTCTCCCAAAGTTGATACACAAATCATTCAGTTAACCAAAAGCTTTGACAAGCAACTATGGTTCAAGGACAATGGAGTAGGGGAGTACTCTCTCTATCTTGCTAATCTACCTACATCACCTCGATCACATGGACAACCTTCTATCACACAACAACAAATATATGTAGCATCAACGTCAACACAACCACCAACAGAGCCAAGTACACTGTTTAATGGAAGATTTATCAAAGGAAAACTCCCCATGGAAGATCTTGAGGATAGAGAAGTTCTAAATTGGCTCTATAAAGATGAAGATGAAATAGTTCTCAATGTCAAGATACCAACTTATCAATATGGTAAAGGGTATTCAATCATGTAGAAGATAGGCTATGATGGTAATGGGCCTATCACAAAAAAAAAGGAGTAGTTGAGCCTATTCACCTTCCAGGACTTGCCACAAAAGATAAAACATAACTAGGATATGATACTAACTCAAAAGAAATAACATCCAAGCAATTACATGATACAGTCCTCACATTGCAAGAAGGTTTTGATACAAGACAAGCATGTTTGACAACAATTCATAATTTCATGGATAATAACTTTGACATAGAATTTGGGGAATATGAATGGGACACCATCTACAATGATGAGTTCTGGAGAGATAAAAAGGTTGATGTGATACACAAGTTTACACCAACTCTAATCGAAGGTGAAGGATCAGGGTCCCAATCACAAGGATTTGAACCACAAGGTAACTATGATTCTAGTGATACTAAGTCAGATTTAAACAAACAAGACTATCGTGAGAACAATACCATCATTGATCTGCCTCATACTTTAGATCCTATGAACAACTCTATTATGACCATAACCATAGCCGATTTCATGCAACTCGATGACCCTCTACCTTTGATCCATCCCAATCTCATTGAATGGGATTTGTTTGAACCGATCGATGTACCTATGTTTTGAAGTGATGAATCTATTGTGGACTTCCTTTCCATAGACGACATGAATGATTGTTCCACTAGCGATTTTTGGCATAGTCTTTAATCAGGAGAATGTCAAGTCTCCTAGCTGAAAAAATAAAAATCGAAAAGAAATATCTAATGGTGAAAACCAAAATTTGGTAGCATTAGATCAAACAAAAGATAAAACAAAGAGTGTATCAGATGGTGAAAAAAATTTTAAGGCACCAAATGATGGGATACTTGACACTCTTCCTGAGAACTATCATAAGTGATCACCTATCTTGATTGAGCCTACAAAAGAGGTTAATCTTGAAACTTTAGAAAAACCAAGGATTCTACAATTAGTTGCATCAATAATAGATAAAGAAGTACCCGAGTTCATGAAATTTCTAAGAGAAAATCAAGTCAACTTTTCCTAGTCTTATGCAGACATGCTAGGTCTCAATCCTAATCTCATAATGCATCACCTATCCATCAAACCAAGAGTTAAGCCTGTGAAACAAAAACTCAGAAAGATACATCCTCATGTTGCACTACTGGTTAAAGAAGAACTCAGAAAACTCCTTGATGTGGGATTTATAAGATCAATTGACTATGCAGAATGGATCTCCAAAATTGTTCTTGTGTCCAAACCAGATGGACGTATTAGAATTTGCACATATTTTAGAGATGTTAATAAGGCATGTCCTAAGGATGACTTCCCACTTCCAAATATCGATACTATAGTTGATCTGACAGCTAGCCATGCCATGTATTCACTAATGGATAGCTTTTCTAGTTACAAAAAAATCAAGATTTCACCTAAAGACCAGGAAAAAACAACTTTCACATGTCCATGGGGGACTTATTGTTGGAACGTCATGCCTTCCAGTCTAAAGAATGTTGGGGCTACATATGAAAGAGCTATGACTACAATTTTTCATGACATGATGTACACATTCATGGAAGATTATGTAGATGATATATTGGAAAATTCATACACAAGAGAAGGACATCTTGAAGTGTTATCCAAAATCTTTGCAAGGTTAGAGAAGTTCAAAGTCCACCTCAACCCCAAGAAATGTTTTTTCGGGGTCACATCAGGAAAGCTCTTAGGATACATAGTATTAGGAAAGGGGATTGAAGTAGATCTTGCTAAGGTACAAGTGATCATGGAAATGTCTCCACCAAGGAATATTAGTCATTGAGGTCATTACAAGGATGACTTCAATCTATACAAAGGTTCATCGCACAACTGGCAGATAAAAATCTACCTTTCACACATCTATTGCATAAGAATGTTCCTTTCAAATGGGATGACAAGTGTGAAATGGCCTTTCAACAGATCAAGTAGTACCTAATGAACCCACCAGTTCTAGTACCACCAAATCTAGATAAACCTCTAATCTTATATATTGCCACAACAGACATCTTTGGGGGCATTATTAGCACAAGAGGACTCTACAAGAAAGGAACGTGTAATTTATTACATTAGCCAAACGCTAACAAGTCATGAACTCAACTACACTTTCATCAAGAAGGCTTATCTAGCAGTAGTCTTTGCCTCACAAAATTTTTGGCACTACATGGGTATGTGTAGGATCATGATGGGCCAAAAAGTGGCAATATGATGGGTATGTGGTTGAAAACTTTTTTTTTACCCAAAATTGATGAAACAAAAAGAGTTTTGAAAGGAGATTCTCAGATTTCCACCAATATAAATTATGCTTTACTTTCAATTTAATAAATAATTATTATTCATTTTCTATTCAAATTTATGATCAAAGTCCTTACGATGGGTTGATTGAAAAGATCCATAGCTTCAAATGGTATCACATTTTTCTAATCCAAAACATGTGTCACATTCTATGCTTCACATACTATGATTAAAAAAGAAAAAATTAATTTCGAGTTTCTGACCAAGTTAAGGTAGTCGACATTTGTGCTTTTTGTATTTTTTAAATGTTGTAATAAAAATTCACAAGTAATTAATTATTTCCATTTGGAAAAAAAAATTACAAAAAAATATGCATCAAATCGGAGACATGATCCTCTAATGATATCTAAATATTATAAAAAATATTATCATTTTATTGTGGTTAGGTGGTCGACAAACACCTACTTATTTTTTCCTTGAAATTTGGTACCAATGCATTGAAATTTCAAATTTTCACCAAATAGATTTTTTTTTAAATAAACCTAGTAGTTTAGAAAATAAATTCAATTTTCTACAGATTCTATTCTTACATATTTTTGAAATAATATAGATAACTTATTCAAATTTTTACATCAAGTTGCCTAACTCTGATTTTTCTAAAAATTTTGGCACTTAAGGGCCTATGTTTTCCATGATGATCCTACACATACGCACATTTTAACTCATACAATGCATGTTGTTGAAAAGATTGATCCACTTAAGTATCTATTGAGCAAGGCTAAATTAACAAGAAGGTTAGAAAAATGGGTTATAATCTTGAGTGAGTTTGACATCCATTATTTTGATTGCAAAGCAATCAAAGGACAAGTTATCGTCAATAAACTAGCTAATGCACCACTACAAGCAGAGCATCACATGCATATTGAATTTCTAAATGCTAATGTCTTCACTGTAGAATCAAAACACCCATGGTCTTTATATTTTGATGGTTCTTTCACTCAACACAGATCAAGGACAGGCATAGGCTTTTTCAACCCTCAAGGACACACCATTCCTCAGTCATATAGGCTAATGTTTCCATGTACTAACAACATAGCCGAATATGAAGCTTTAATTGTTGGACTCAAGATCACATTGGAATGGAGGATCATAGAACTACAAGTTTATGGTGACTCACAGTTAGTCATAAATTAGATCAATGATGATTATTAGACCAAATATGACAAACTGCTGCCATATAAGAAAATGGTTGAAAATTTCAAGAAGTACTTCTTGGATATCAAGTTCATACAGATTCCAAGACTTGATAACAAAGCAACTGACAGCATGGCCATGATCACATTATTGCTACAACTCCTAAAAAATAAAGCTCGCTATGAATTTTTGGTGGAACAATCATTTACATCTATCTATGAAACACCTAAAAGACAAATCATTTTCCACTTACTAGGATCCAATTCACCTTGGTATGGCAAGATTTATTCCTACCTAAAATATGACATCTTGCCACTTGACTTATTCCAAAACCAAAAGCTTAACTTTATCTTCCAATCCTCTCACTATACTCTTATCATTGACATCCTTTATTGTTGCAGTCTTGATGGTACATTACTTCGATGTCTTAAACATGATGAATCTGACAAGGATTTACAAGAAGTTCATGGTGGCATTTGTGGTACTCATTCCAATGGACTGACCTTATCCAAGAAATTGATTAGAATGGTTACTACTAGCCTACGATGGAAAGAGAATCATTCACTTTTGTGAAGAAGTGCTCCAAATGTTAGATACATGGGAATCTCATCCATGTGCCAGCACAAGAACTACAACTGTTCATGCCAACTTGGTCATTCTCTCAATGGGGGTTAGATCTAGTTGGCAAGATTCATCCATCATCATCAAATGGACACAAGTTCATCATCACAGTGATAGAGTACTTTTCCAATTGGATTGAGGCAGTAGCTCTTACTAAGGTTACGAGAAAATAAATCTCATCGTTCATACTCAACTATATCATTTGTCAATATGGCATTCCCAACTCCGTCATCATAGATAGTGGACAACCCTTCAAGAGTCAGAATATTGATGAACTTTGTGAGAGGTTCCCTATCGAGAATAGATATTCAACACCCTTCTATCCACAAGGGAATGGCCAAGCAGAGGCCTCAAACAAAACCATACTGAAAATCTTGAAGAAGAATATGAATGATGTAGGAAAATATTGGCATGAACAACTCAATCCTGCATTATGGGCCTATAGAACTAGCATTAGAATGCCAATGGGAGCAACACCGTATGCCCTTGTTTATGGAGCAGAAGCCATATTACCTCTAGAGGTTGAGATTCCATCATGCTTAGAGTGTCACAGAAAGGCTTAATCACAGATGATGAATATAGGGTTTCCTAGCTACAAGAGCTAGAACTCCTTAATGAGAAGAGATAATGAGCAACTGACCATTTGAAAGTATATCAACAAATGATGTCTCATAGCTATAATCAAATATTCAAGCCACACACTTTTTAGGTCGGTAATCTTGTTTTGAAAGAGAAGCCACACAATCAACAAGATAGGGAGAAGAAAGGAAATTTTGAACCAAATTGGATGGGTCCTTACATGGTCATCGTAGTATACAGTTCAAGAGAATACAAGTTGTCAATGCAAGAAGGGAATCTATTTGACGAACCCATCAACACATGCACCTAAAGAATTATTATGTCTAAATCAGTTATCATCATCCATAAATGTCCTGGAAAAATCTACAAAAACAATAGAAAATGTCCTGAAAAAAATCTACAAAAACAGTAGAAAATGCCTTGAAAAAATCTATAAAAACAACATAAAATGTCTTTAAAAAAAAAAAAACAAATCGTCATAGGCTGAAAACCTGACAATAGGCAATCTATTGACAAGAAAAATATAAAAAAAATTAAAAAGAAATTAAAAAAAAATGCAATAAAGATAGATAGTGAAAATCTGGCAAAGAGACACTATTTGTAGCTCTCCATCTATTAGTTCATGTTCTATACTTAGCTTCTCAACCTTCATTTCATGCATCTTTCCATCATCTTAAGGCCATAATAGCACCATACTGCCATCATTCGCCTAGAGTGATAAGGTCTTACCATGGCTTGATCATTGTACATATTCATTTTAGCAAGTTGTGTCAATACTAGGGGAAAATGTTGACATATTGGGGGCAATCAACTTTTAGGTTCTACCGAAACAACTAGACAAAGACATAAAAACCAATCATGCAAACAAACAATCTAATCCTATAAACAACTAGCCAATCATTAATCCATATCACAACAGTTTTTAGCAAGTATCATATCATGACTCACATCTAGATGATCTAAAATCTAAATAAATGGTTGGAATATTGGTATTATATTTTGAAAAATGGTAGTTTGACTTTAGATATCATCCCTCTGGAGCACACTTGATGATAAACTGCACTAGAGTGGCGAGGAAAGAGGATGATTTTTCATTGTCTATTGTCTTGAGGTTAACTATCAATCTAGTGCAAATATGTCACGAGACATGATTTCCAAAGTGTATCATTGATAATAGTTCCAAATTTGCATCAGAAAGTGGTTAATCTTTGTCTGTTTATGCAAGAAATACTCATCTCATCTTGGTTCAATTATACCTCGATGCTTGTGTTCTCTTGCTATATCAAAAATCATGAAAGTTGTACTCTAGTCATCATTGGTGCTAATTTCCCCCCTCTGATGCTTGTACATACTTCCAAAATTTTAAAACGCTCTATGATGATTGAAGAAAGCTAACAAAAGGCTCAACAAATGATTGGTTTTGTTTCAATGCATTTCATTTAGATCATTGTACATATCTGCATACTGGATTTGCATTAGAGTTTTAAAAGGCTAAACAAAAACATCGACTGTCATGTCTCTTTGGACTATTTGTGGAGGACATTTAGACATTTGTTTCATTATCATCTTTCATCATCATTTCATTAGTCGTTATTATTTCATCTAGGTCATATACATGTCATATAGTTTATCATTTATCATTCATTTTCATATCATTTAGATCCTTTATCATTTATTTATCCATCATTATGTATTATCATTTCATTTATCATTTTTCATATCATATAATTTCATTGCATACCATTGATCATTCTCATTTTATACCACCCTCATTTTATGTATCATTTCATTGCATATCATTTAGATCCTTTATCATTTCATCTCATTCATTTATCCATTAGGTATTTCATATCACTTTCATTTTCATATTATCTATCGTTTTCATATCATTAACATCTTATTATTTTCATATCCATTTCATTTTTCATTCTACATAGTTGCATACCATTTATCATCTTTATTACCATTTCATTATCATATTTTATCTTTGTGTCATCATTTCATAATCTATTTCATTTCACTTATCATTTCATCCATTTCATCTCATTTCATTACATATCATGTATCATCTTATCATACATCTCATTGTTATTAATCATCTTCATTTCACTTCCTATCATTATTCATATCATTTATCATTTGTCACATTCATATCATATCTTTAATCATCTATCATTTTCATATCATGTCCCATATCACATATCGATTTCATATCATTTCCTCATTCATATACATATTAAAAATTCATGATGCATTTCATAAACATAAACATCCACTTTCCATCACATCATCACTGTTTATTACATTTGAGAAATCCAAAAAAAAAAATTCATACATACATTACATTTCCACCTCATTTGCAAAACATTGCATTTTTCATAAACATATCATATATCCCATTGCATATTTTCATAATCACACCATAAGTTATCCACCTGCATGACATCATTACTACGCATCATAAATGGTCATCATAAGAATCATCTTGCATCACATGGTTAGTCATAAAACCATTTAAAAGGCATCACAAATCCATCTCATAACATATATAAACAAATACATATCCATATCATCATCACATCATCACATCAAAAATGCACATCATCAAAATTCATCACCACTGCATATCATCACTCATAATTAATAAATACAAATGTCCAATGTCCAATGAAACTAAAAATTATAAAGAGATACATGAGATATGATCAAAATCAATATACATGCTCTGCAAATGATATACATGTGTGAACTACATCAATAATACTACATCAATAAAAATCACATATAAAGGTTGGCTAGTGGAGCCCCCTAATGGAGCTGGTCTAGAGATTGGTGGCCTACCACTACCACCTGTGTTGGGATCCTGTCGAAGTCTTACAAACCCTATGTTGTGAGACACATTTCATGATCTCCTCCTAGATCTACTATGGGATCGAGGGTAAGGATCTCTACGCTCGAGAGGACACAACTCTTCATATCTAATCCAGAAATGCTCAACCTGCCTGGTAATCTTGAATCCATATGCAATGGCCTCATGCAAAGATGCACTCTCAACAGTGCCCATGAGTCTCTCAACAACCCCATCTGCCTCTAATACCTTCCATATGAAGGAGTCTCTCTCTACTATCAACTGGGCCACCTGTGGGTCTGGGGCAGGAGGAGGTGCCTGCACCTATGCCTGTGCAAGTTGTGTTTGTAACTGCATTGCAAAACTTTGAGCCCAAGCCAACTACCTCTACGGTTGTGCCTACTACCCCTGGAGAGTCTATACCTAGGCCTATAGAGTAGCTATGTGTGCCCACTACACTATGGAAGGGACCCTAATCACTATCCTTTGTCCCATAGTAGTCCTTAGCCTTTGCATGATCTATATACTACCCAAAATGTTTGGCCTCGGTCTCATTGGGCTCTGCTCATCCCCTCTACCATCTCTACCATCATTCTCACCACCATCATCTAAGCTCTCCCCATATCCATTCTCCTCCTCATCTCCATTATCCTCCTCCTCTTGTCCACCAATGGCCTACTCCCCCTGCCACATCCTCCTATCTCCTACCACCTGGCTGATGTGCCACCAAAATGGGCACCGACTCATCTAGACATCTGAAATGAGGAAATGGGTGTGTGTGAAAATAAGTAGAGTACTCCTTAGACATACCTGCATCAATAATATTGGGCCTGCCATCCCATACCTCAGGCTTTAAACTTGTATACTCTGTATAAGCAACCTGATAAGAAATGCAAGGCCCCCATCTAGGATCATCCTTGTGCTGCACAAAATGCGCAATACCCTTAGGCATCCCTTGAGTATATCTAAATTGTCTCTGTACTCGCAAAGCCAAAAATCTCTCTATAATAAATGAGGTCTGACCTATTAGAAACCGGGTCATACATATAAAAAGCATCTCTAGATGATCTATATCCCATACCTCACAATCTGTGTAAGGCCTCCATATCACTGAATATACATCATTTAGACTCTGTCTCCAGTACTCCAGCTTGTCCAACTTGGGTTGGACAAGTGCACTAGAATATGCATATACATATGGCCTACCTGGTGGCCTAGCTCTAGGACCAAGTGGTCTCATAATAGCAATATGCTCCCATGCCCAAATCTAAAGTAGGATAACACCGCAAGACAAACTAGACAATCCTCTATATACTACCTGATGCAAGTCATGGTACAAATGTGCTAACATGCAGCTCCCCTAGGCATATGTTTGTTGTTTACCTATCATCTGCTTAATGATCCTCTCCCACTCAACTGATAGTCCCTTTGACTGGTGGTTTGGAAAAAGGAAGCCTCCAATGAATGCACTCAAAATGGTAGGTAAGGCCGAATATCCCCTCAAATCTATCCATGGAACCCAATAACACTCTCTAGAGTGCGTCTGTACCACCTAAATCCTTGTGGTCATAAACCACAAGAGAACCTACCACCAGAATCCTCAAAATCCTATATACATCCTCTAGGGTCACAATCATCTCACCCGTCAGTAGATGAAAGGTATTATGCTCATAATGCCATCTCTTTGCTAGTGTGGTCAACAGTCCCTTGTTGACTCAAATTAGTGGCATAAACAATAAAGGTCCTAACCCACATCCCACTATCAACAACACATCTACAAGTTTCAGATCTCGTATCCTATCCCAACCCATAGGGAAGTGCTCTCTGATCTGGAGGTTTTTGAAAACCTCCTATTTTTTTATCATCACAAGGACAATCAATCAAACTCATATCATGACTCATATCACAGTGATCTATCTACTTAACATTATACAATCACAATCCATATCTATCTATCAATGAATCATATCAGTGACCCATATCAGTGCATCATATCAATGAACTATATCAAGTGTTCTATCTAAGTGACTCATACCATGCAATCAATGCAAAATCTATCTATCTGAATCTCAAATCAATCTACTTTATCATCATTTACTATTTGTTTTATTTTTTAAGAAAACAAATTTATCAACAATCAAATCATCTTCCTATTTGTACTTCAGACACGAATGCAAATATTTTTTCAAACACATCATCTACTATTTTTTTCTATTATAGAAAGCAAATTTATCAGAAGTCATTTCATTCATCTACTCTTTGTTTTTCTAAAGCAAAGTTATCAGACAATCCATCAATCATTCTACTCTTTGTTTTTCATTCAATGGAAACAAAGTTATCAACTATCTACTCTTTGTTTTCTATTTTCAGAAGGAAACTTATCAATTCATCACTAGATATTCTATCATTTCTATCCATATCAACATGATGACAAAACAATTTATCTATCTATTGACCAAAGAAGCAATACACATCATCATTCTTTCATCATTTTCATCAAATAGTGCATTCTGCCTAAATTTCCTAGATGCGCTAATCTGCAGTGTCTATGCGCTAAAACCCCAAATGCGATGAAGTTCCCCCCTATGCACTAAAACCCCCGATGTGCCATTATGTGTCCTCAAAGCGCTATTTCAATTCCCTTATGTGTTATTTCCCTATATGCGCTAAACCACTAAGCGTATGTGCCATTTCATCTACCTCATGCACAAGAACCCTAAATGCGCTAATCTATTTCCTAGATGTGCTAAAGTACCAATTTTCTCTAGGCATCCGAGATGTGCTACTTTGGATATCAGATGCGCTAATAGATCTATTTCCTACCCTGTCCTAGATGCGTTGTTTTACACCCTTTAAGTGCTACAAAAATTATTAAATGTGCTACTCTATTTCCTCTAGGTGCTAAAATGAACTATTAAATTCTAAATTCACGCCAAAAATTATCAAAAATCAAGTTAAATAAAAAAATTTCAAAGCCAAGAGGATTGAATCAACTCACTAGTGGTCCATAAGCGGCTGGTCTCTAGTACCAGTGGGCCCGCTCGAATCTATGTGTATGAACTGGAATCTCCATCTCACCATGTTAGAATCAGAGCAAAAAGTTACTAAAGTCAAATGGTGAAAATGACTTGCCCTTTTCACCCTTTTGACCTTTTAAAGGTCAACCAAGGTGGGTTTTTATGGCATTTTATTTTTCTTTTTCTATTTTTCTCCAACTCTAACCTTATTTTCCAAACTAGGGCATCTTTTAATCAATTTTTGGGAGCTAAATCACTGCATCCCTCTCATCATCTAAATCTCCTCATCAACTCAACATCTTTCTCATCATCAGTGATTTACCTCTCGAGTGTGCATCATCAATATCAACCACATTTTTCAATCAGCCACATATCATATTCAAATCAAAAGGCATAACATGCATTTTTTTTATCAGGGGCATATCAATTAAAATTTTCTGACCAGGGGAAAAATCAATTGCAACAAATTTCAAAAGCGGGAATATTTTCTTTGAAGCAATGTGTTTCATACATCACTTCAAAGAGGGGAAAATGTATATGCATAAAATTGGTCATGTCTAATTAATCCTAGAATTTAATTAAATATTTATTATTTAATTAATTTCTCTGAAGTCCTCTACATATGATTAAATTTAATTAATTTAATTATATTGTTCATTCACTTTATTCTTCCACCTTAATTAAATAAATTCACTTTCTTTCATTATTTCACCTTCATATGTCTACTTAATTAATTAAATAAATATCCTTTATTTTAATTAATTATCACCTTTTGAATTTAATTAAGTCTTTTGATTTAATTGAATTTAAATATTTCCTTTCTCCTATTTTAAATCTTTCTTCTAATTAATTAAATATTTTATTTAATTATGAAATCTTTTATTTCTTCAAATCTTAATTAAATGATTATTTAATTGAGAAAAATCACCATGTCACCCATAAATAAATAATTGAATTTATAATTCATTATTTATCCTCCAAAATCTTCTAAAAAGATTATTTTTATCATCTCATCTTATCTCTTCCACGAAAAAGGAAACAAATCCTACTTTCTTATTTTCTTCTATTTTTCTCTCCAGTCTTATTCATCTTCAACTATTTGATCTACCAGGAATTCTCATAGTTGTTGATCGCATCAGCCAATCGCAATTCTTTGAAAGCTCTATAAATATGCCTGCATATCCAAGCATTTAGAGGAGATTTACTACTAAGCAACAGGCGAATAGAGAATAGTTGCATTCGGTTAGCATTTATTATCAACATTTAATAACATTCATAATCGTAGTTTCTTTATCAAGTAATCATAGCAGTTTGCAATCATGTATCATTTATTATTAGCATAATCATATCTTAGAATAGCATGCATCCATCATCTACAATCTCATTCTCTGGGAGAATTGTTTGTTGAGCCCAAAAAAATTTGAGAGCAACAGCTGGAGTCGACAAAATTACTAGAGATAGAGGAGGATAAGATGAGATCAAGGGTAGAAAACTGAGTTTGCACTTCTTTTATTTCATTTTTTGTTTTGATATAATGTTCTATCAGTGTGTTTTATCTATTTTTAACTTGTTTAACTTGCACACTTATTCAACCACGCAAGTACAAAGTCTTTCTTACATAGGAAAGGATGAGGCAATCCACCTATGAGGTGAATTGACAAGTGCCCCATGAAATGGCACTATAGTAGACAAGTGTCTTATAGGTGTCAACCTTAGGAACACTTGGAGTGTGCAAACCAATAACCTCTGTGACCAAGTCATCAACCTTGTGTGCCAAGTGTTGAGTGACCTTTGAGGTGAGATGGAAAGTCTTCCAACCTCAAAAGGTGTGTGCATGAGGTTAACCGAATAACTTGGTAACCTAAAGAGGCTTAAAGGCTGCACATTCAGACAAGAAGTTGTCTAACCTCATCAACCTAAGTACATTAAAGTATAGTGAATAGATTAATTATTCACACTAATAGTCTTAGGTTAATCTAGCTAAACATGTTCCCTTGTAACATAACAATAACCCTTCCAAGGTATTTATAAATACTATTAGTCTATAAATATAAGAAACAAACAAGAAGAATAAACATATATTATTCAACTAGGCCATAAACTAGATGTTCACACAAAGTAGGGTCAAATTTACAATTACAAAAGAGACCCAAATCCATGGACTCAACCCAAGATAGAATAAAGATTCAATGTAGGATCCAAATAATTTTACTAACAAAGAGGTAGCATTTACCAATAGTAGTGACGTTCAAAATTTTAATTAAAATATATTCATTATTTAGTTGTAAAGCTTTGTTGCATTTACTTTCCACACTTTAACATTTAATTTTAGAATACATTAACTCATTAACTACTACTTTTATCAATATAGGTTAATGTATATTTATGTGGATTTAATTATTTTAAAAAATATTTTTCTTTACATTATCAACAATTAATTAGAACTCTTTTAAAATATTGTTTTTTTTTTAATTTTCTACCACGATGAAGAATAATAAAATAGAAAACTCGTCAAAATTATAAAAATATTTAAATAATTGATAAGTTATATTTTCAACTCTAATTAAAATAATTTATAATTTTCTACCATGAGAAAGACTAATAAATAAAAAAACCACGTAAAACTATAAAAATACTTAAATGATTGATGATTTATATTTTCAACTCTAATTAAAATAAAGCTTACTAACATTAAAATATTTCACACTCCAATATCAATTGATCAAATTATAACAATCAGAAATGAAAGTTCCAAGTAAATAACTGTCGATCATTTTCCACCACTTTAACACGTAGTGCTCTAAATAAACCTTGGACATTTTCTACCACTTTAACCCGGAATACTCTAAATAAACCTTGGACATTTTCTAAAACGTTGATCTATAAAAGTAAACAATAAACAATGAGAGCACCTTAACCTGAAAAATAATTACAGAGCGACTCTTTAAACTTTACCCTAAATGTAAACCTTGAAGTAAACGGCATAATTAACCTCGAGAATAGTAAACAATTTACCGACTCTGCTTTCTCAAGACCGAATGACGATACAATATGTGATTGACTTAGTACAGCATTCAAGAAAATATCAAGTTAATTTTGAAATGAGGTGTTTCTCTGCTCACCAAACATTCAACTGGACACATGTGCGGGTCATGGAGTAACCACGTCTTCCTTTTTTCACCTACCCACATTGCAAACTCAACGTGGCTCAACTCTCATCGACCAAAAATAACCCCGAAACATGCCATCCTCTTCTATATATTCATTGAATAAACAGAATGTTAGCATTAAAGGCGAAGACGTGCAACAACACATTCTCAGCGACTGTTACATATCTTGAAAACTCCTCAATAGTCTCGTTAATGGCAGCCATGGCTTCAATGACGATGAAATCTTCCGCACTGCTCACCTGCGGAGCAACTCAAAAGAGCTATATGGGTCACGTCAACAGAGCGCCACACAGGAGCCTTCGAGTCAAGTGCAATGCAGAGGTTTGTTCTTTCTTCCTAATCAGATCAGGTTTCCAATTCAGTGCCTATTACATTTTGTCTGAAATTTATCTTGTTTGCTTATGCTAGCAGGCGGATTCGGAGCCGAAAGAAGCCTCCACAGTAAACGACATTCCTTCTGCTTCTACTTCGACACCGTCCACCGATATTCCACCGAGAAGCTCCACGGCTCCAGTTCCCCCAAAAAAGGTATGTACCCTTTCCGATGTCCAAATCCTTCAGTAGGGAAATATATGTGACGCGGACTTTTTCTGAATCTGATGTACCATATCTTATCGTATTTGCCCAGGCTAGCACGAAGTTTGGTGACGTGTTCGCATTCTCAGGGCCAGCGCCAGAGACCATCAATGGAAGGCTGGCCATGGTGGGGTTCGTGTCGGCACTTGGGGTAGAGTTAGCGAGCGGAGAAGATCTGGTGACTCAGCTAAGCGATGGAGGGGTGTCGTGGTTCGTTTTAAGCGTAGTAATGTTGTCGGTGGCGTCGTTGGTACCCATGTTTAAGGGAATATCAGCGGAGAGCAAGTCTCAGGCAATATTTTCATCCTCAGCCGAGATGTTGAACGGGCGCTTTGCTATGATTGGCCTAGCGGCGTTGGCTGTCACCGAATATGTTAAGGGGGGTCCTCTTGTATAGTTTCTATCTTCTACGATTTCAAGAGACGGGCGTACGGAAGAGAATTTCTATAAATGAAAATGCTAGATTTTGTAACCTAGTAATACATTGTACTGGTAGACCGAAAAAGATTTTTATCTGCAAGAAGAGACGATGGTTTAATTTTGTTATACTACTTCCAACATAGCCTTATATGTGGAAAATACAGTGGGAACAATGATGAAATTCAGTAAAACTTTTGAGAAAAATATTTAATGTAAAGATCAAAATTCTAACGAAATTCATATATATTTTTTCCTTGCTTGTCTAGAAATCATTAATGGGGAAGAAGAAACCTAATTGGAATAGTTGTACTCCCTGAATGACAGGTGTGTACATAAATTTATTTACAGTGACAAAGTAACCATACAAAATGTACTCACTGTTTTAACTGTTTTAGATTAATTGTTATGTACGATGAGTTTTTTTTAATGTACTGTAACTCAATAGATTATCACTCATCGTTAAAATCTCATTCAATCCGATTAATTTAACTTACCCGTTGTACAAACTTATCCTGCTGACTGATAGCTTGCATCTAACTTGACGTAACGTTGCAACTCCATTGCCTCCTAACTGCTGTCTACTCCCCCAGTTACCATTCCTGTGATTCGACCTTCCAACGTACCTTCTATAGTCTGATTTCCCTGTGCGATTATAACGCCGTGACATTCTAACACACAAGCCCATGTCTAATCATGCCGCAATTCCATCGTATATGAAAGATACTTGCACCTCGCACTCAAAATCTTCTACAAAATGGACGGATATTAGATTGTGCACGTTTAAGGCCAGTCTACATAGAGGTCGAATCATTTGACTTTTTGACTAGTAAAACAAGTAGGTTTCCAATTCCTTTCTTCACTCTGAAAATGTAAATTAATTTCACAAAAGAAAGGCCATCAACAAGCGGACACGGAAATAGATGAAATTATTATACTACAAACAGCCCAAAACCATCAAATAAAGGATTGTGGTACAATAATATAGCTTCTATTAGAAAATAACATGCTTAAAGTCTAATTTTTAGTATACATTGCAGCCATTTTCTTCTTCATAGAGTTGGAGCATTTGGAATTAATCTTGTTTAAATGATAAATAATCTTTACCTGTTTTTTTTAGACATCCTTTCACTCAAAATAGAAGGAAACAATTTAGAAGAGGATATTAGAACAAAAATTAAGATGTTTTGTTTTTTTTTGAAAATTATGATTTGAAAACACAATCAAACATTAACTTTTTCATATATTAAAAAAATTAGCATGTTTTATCTATAAAATATGCAACAACATTATTTTGCAATCCGAAATCCAAAATAACTTTTTTCTAACATAAAGTATGATAAAAATTAGCAAGAAGATCATTAAAAACAATTTTCTATTTATTTATTTTCCCATGAACAATCTCAAAAAATTGGCTTCAAACTTGCAGTTTACTAACGAAAGGGGCATTTAACGAATTGAACTATCATATATCTAAATTTAACACCTAGAGGTAATTTGAAGTGTATGACTTTCCAAGCCAAAATTTGGGTATTAGCCTTTACCTTTGTGAAAAAACATAACACAAGGATCAAATAGAAATCAAAAGAACCTCCCACGCATAAGAGTTGCAACATAAGAATTTGTTATTTCCTTAATAAGAAAAAATTACAAGAGATGCAAAGAGCTTTCACTAAGCTTTTGGAGAGATTTTATAATCTAATGAAGGAGACTACTTATAAGAGAAAACCCTATATGAGAAAGGGCTTAGATCATGACAAGTGTCATTATCACACGTGGTGAAATAAAATGATCTAATAATAGCTCAAAAAAATAAAATAAAAAAATACTCATAGGTTTAGCTTAAGTGCATAAAATGAAATTAGCTTAATAATCAATTAAAGATTAATTAATTATTAGTTAGTGAATGATTACTCTAACTTGAGCAATCAATTCCCTCTATTTTTTTGGAATTTTCATTTCCATTGTTTATTCAATCTTTGGATTTATGACAAAATTGGAAGGAAACTTATATAGATCTTTTTTAAAAGGAAAAAAAAACTAATATTTACACAAGCACCACCAATCCTTGAAAACATTACATTGCAACAGAGTGCAATGCTTCATGAATAAATCCATTAGAGCTAGCAATTTAACAAACATGAAAAACTTTAAATTATCCTTAAAGTTATGCCATGTAGCCTAATTCATTTAATCAAAATCTCATAAGTCTCCAAATTGTCAAACCCCATTATTGATTAAATAATAAGCATGCCTTGAAATAGAGATAACAAGGGGTTGCACATGATATTGCATAATTATATTCCACTAAATAGATGAAGAACCAAAAAGAAACCTGTGTTGCAATGAAGAACCTTTCCAATTTATTTATAAATGTGTCACGAAGCCTTCCATGTGGAATTTAGAAGAAAGGAAACTTTAATATTGAAGAAAGAGCTAGTAAAATGTTATCTAACCATTTGATGTATTACCATTTCTCTTTGATAGAAACTTGGGTAATACACTAATGAAATAAATTTTACATGGCTATTCTCCATGAAATAATTTAACTATCCATTTTTCTTACAAACTCACCCCTTTATTTTTGGGATCCAATGGGTGCAATCCACCTTTCACTTTAGGTTGAATACAATGTAACCAATTGGTGGACTTGAAACTAGCATTCGCTTTCTAGCAAGACCATTAAAAAGATGAATGATTCTATATAAGTCTTTATAACCTTCCTTTGAAGGAATATAGCAAGAGGAATAATACACATGTGATGGAAGAAGTATGTGGTTCACAACTTGAATCCATCCTCGTAAAGATAAAAAATTATTCCCCCAAGTACTAATTTTATTTTTCAACTTATTTAGAAATCAATTATACATATCAGAAAGAGGAACACCTAACCAAAATGGGATACCCAAATAAGGAGAAATTTGGGCATGTTTAATTTACTTTCAATTTTTAAGGATTCAATAAGGGATTGGATTTTTCTACACCGTTAGAAAGTTTACTTTATGTTGTGATAACTTTTAAACAAAATAATAATAGTAAATATTAAGGACCTCAAACACATTACTAATCTCTTTTTTCAAATTTTGAAGAAAGAACATGTTGTGATGTAGGAAATAAATATATAAGGTCTAAAACACACCATATCCTACATCAAAATGGATGGAACCAAATATAATCACAAAAAACCCACTTGGCTACTAACTATTATGGAAGAGCTAGAATGGTGTATCAGAGATTTGGTTCTTTCATTGGGGGATTGACTGATTGATTTCTAATTGATTGAATTTGAAGATGCAAATATAGATGTAGCTTGACCATGCAACTACATCAAATTGTTATGATTTTAGAAAAATAAAAAAACTACAAAAATGAAGTATAGAATAAAAAAGTGTAGACATCATAGTGCTCTTGTTTTGAACTGGAACCTGGAAAAGGAAATTTTGGTCCCTACCCCTTTAGATATGAGATTATGTGGAATCTTCACACATACTTCAAAGATCTAATCAATCTTTCATGGAGCCTTCCTTGTCAAGGGACTCCAATGTTTTGAGTGGCACAAAATCTAAAGAGAATATGGCTCAATGGTCAAGTTTGGAATAGAATTATAGCTAGAAATATTTTTCAAACTAAGAAAAATATCCTTTCAAAACTCAAGTCAATTCAGGAAAAGATGGAAATTGGTTTCATTGATGAAGAAACCTCTACTAGAGAAAGAGAACTAAGGATTTAATGGTTCACTATAGCTAGAAAAGAGGAGATATTTTGGAAACAAAATCCAAGGTGCAATGGCTACAAGAAGGGGAGGGGAATATGAACTTTTTCCATCAATCAATGCTAAAGCATAGAAGAACAAACAAGATATTCTCTTTGGTTAGAGACAATAGGAATATTCTTACCAAGGATGAGGACTTGGAAGATGGAGCTATCTCCTTCTTCAAAAATGATGGAAGACATCAATACCCCCTTTTAGGACTAAAAAATTAGTGTTAGTTTCCCACAAAACATCCATTTTTTTCCAAATATCTCATCACCTAGTATGTCATTTAAATCCCTATCATTCAAAAATACCCCATTTGTCCACCCTATAGTCATCACCCTAATGAATTCACACTCATTACCCCACATGTGTATGAAAAAGATCATGTTGATGAGACTACATTATATCAGTGCAAGTCATTCTAAGGTCTCTTTGAAGGAACAATGAAGCAAGATATTATGAACATTATTGAGGGAACTTGTCTTAGTGTCCCTCAATAATCTAACTGAAATCTTATCAAAGACACCTTGGCACATCGGATGGTAATGTTTTGGGGTCTCTTCGATAACCTAAGACAAAGACCACCAAGGAGAATAAATATTTTAATTACTTTGGCATGAATTTCCAAGAAAATACACCTCAGCATTCACAAAACACAAAAATATCTCTCGGACATGACTCATCAATGTATCAAAGTGAAAATGAAAAGTTGAAGGGACAATGCTTAGCTTACACACCTGGTGAATCGAAGAGATTGTGGAATATTGGGATGAGTGATTTATGAGTCCCTTCAATATCACATAAGTGGAAATTTTCATCAAAGAGAAAGGTATACATCAACGAGATGAGGAAATTTGTCTATTTCATCAAGTGATAGAATTTATTACAAAAGGGAATAGAAGAATTCCAAAAGGGGGTTTGAAAGGACTCTGGAATATTGAAGTAAAGTGGTTCTTAGTCCCTCCGAAAACTAGAAAAGGAAAAATAACATATCAATTGGAAAGATATCAGGGAAAGGGATCTATATCAGTAAGAACCAAAGATTAGTCCCCTCAACAGCCATAAAAGCAAACCATGTAAAAAAATATATACTTGGACATTTTTAGGCTCATTTGAGTCTTTCTTATGGAATTTGGCTTGATTTTACCTAGATTTAATGTTGTAATGTGGTCAACACATTCACATTAGGTCTTGGACCCTTGTGAATCATTAAGAATTCTAGGATGTCTTGTAAAAGTGTTGTGAAGTGTTGTAACCCACTTTCACACTTTTCCAGGACCCTTTCATTATAATTCACCTAAATAACCCCTTTTTTATCACTTACCAAGTCTTATTTCAAAGTGTTGTAAATATTTGTAACAAACTCTCACACTTTTTTAGGCTTTTCCTCACTAATTCAACCCTTTCTTATGTTTAAATGACTCCTTAATGCACTTTATGGCCCTACTTAGGTGTGTTTCGAAGAATAATCCCGTTAAACAAAATTTAATGCACTTTAATTCCTGACACCCAACAAAATTTCCCTAGTGGAACCAAGTTACCACCTAGGGCGACTTAGTCCCACTGGGCACAAAAATCAAAATTATTTTTAATTTCTAGTGTGATATTATTCTCTTAACCTTGAGGTCAGCCTGTGATGTGTTATTTTCAAGAAATGTTGTAAAATCAAGTACAAATAAAGGGGTTTCCATTTATTTTCATCCCCATTCATCTAATACATCCATTCACACATTAGCATACATTCATTCATAATTCTCAATCATTCTAAGCACTATCAAACATCCATTGGAGCATCTACTTGCATATCTTCAGATTTCTACAACAAGGGTTTGGTGAGTTGTAGCATTGCATGTTGTTCATTCATCATTCTCTCTTTATTTCATTTCATTTTCAAAGGTTTGATTACCAAATTAGAGTTTGACCAAGGAAAACCACTATTCTCTAACCCTTAACCCTTAACCCTCTCTGTATGTAGATTTGTCAAAGAGAAAGGTGTTAAAAGTGGTAAAAAATTCATCAAATTCATTCAATTCAACAAAAGCCCTAATTGAAGCTTGGAGACCTCTTTCAACTTGATTTATGCAGAATCTGATTGGGACACTTGTCAAGAAGAGAAGTGCAGATTGAGAGCTTCAAATTCCTACCCTGAATTTCTTGAGATTCCCAGTTGGACTAAGTGACCATCTATGGCAATTAGTCCCACTACTAGGCTTGAAAAGTGATTTCTATATTTTTGGATACCCTTTTGGTAGAAACCTATTCCAACGAAATCTCCCCAAAATAGGACTAAGTCACCCAACTTGGCGTAAGTGCCCCAGTTGGCTTCAACAATAAATTCTGTAGGATTCTAGAGAATCTTTGGATCACACTTTAGTTTCCAGGTGCACCTCTCTGATCTCCTTCATTTTTGTTATTGTTTGTTTGCATTCTTAGGTCATTTTGCATATCACAATGTGTTTTCAAACAACTTGCATTTCTTAGGTTTTACATTAATAATTCATTTCCATTTTCAGTTCCATGCATTTAAAACATTACATTTAGACACATTTCCTTCATACTTACATTAGTTTTCAGTGGGGACATTACACATTTTGGCCTACCTCTCTCCTTTTAGGTGAAAAACCCTAGAAGTGCTAGAGAAGTGTGGGTACCAAAGTTGGTTTCCACACAAACAAGAAAACAACTAGACTAAGGATTCGATCGAAGTAAAGAATACATATTGACAGTACATACACACTAGTCTCTTCGATGAAATGATAACACATGTGCCCCGACTTTAATAATACAAATTATGATAAAGGAGTAAAATATCAAAGCAATAAAAGAAATTTGAAGAGACCATTTATAAGGAAGGTTTGAGAGGACACTATGATATTGGAATGAAGCCATATTGAGTCTCTTCAAAATATCAAAATAGAGGAAGAATACACCATTAAAAGGACATTAGGGGAAAAGGGAAATATCAGTGAGATCAAAATATTGTCATCCCGATGAAGTGAAAGTGATGACAGGACAACGACATGACAAAGAGATAATTTGGCGACGATGATGAAAAAATCAATGGCCTTATTCAAAACAATTAATTACACTCTTGGTGATATGAAATTTCCATCAAACAACATTAATGAACGAGAGCCAAAGAAATTACAAATTGAATCCTAAAATCACATTGAAATCATTAAGCAACCAGAGAGAGGAAAGAAAGTATAGCAATGGACGACGACAACAGGATCAAGAAAAGAGTTTTTGTGTCCAAGTATGTACCCAAATCCTGAGTTGAAATTTTTAGTGTCCAAAAACTAGTTAAACTATCAAAGTACAAGAGTAGGTTTTTTCTACAAAATTAACATTATGGCAAGTACATATAAAAATCCTAAAAACAAAAGACAAAAATTAGAAGAAAGACATATGAATCAAGACTTGATTGATCAATTTCTTGGCTCTGGGAAAAGGAACAAGAGGAACGCACAATTAAACCCTCAGGTTGAGAAATTGGAGGATAAAAACAAGCAAGTGGGTGATACATGGAACCCAACAATGGGATATGATTTGTTTATATACCACTATAGGAAGATTCATGTAACACCAACCAATCTCCAACCCATGGAGACTCAATTTGGGAAAGTTGGTGGTACCTGTAGAAATAGAAAAAGTATGCTTTTTCCTTACTTGCTTTGGGAATAATTGTCATTGAATTAACCTAATTTTGCCTAGGTTTAATGCTATAATGTGTTGTAACACATTCACATTGATCTTGGCCACCCTTTTAATAAAATGTACTTAATTTGTACACTCTTTTAAGTGTTGTAAAGTGTTGTAACACACTTTCACACTTATCTAGGGTCCTCTTAATTAATTGTGGTTAATTGGAGTTAATTAGCCCCTTTAATTCAAATTTAAGCCTTATTTATGACACCTCCCAAAGAGCTATCCTGACACCCAAAATTCAAATTACATAACATTTATTTGGGAAAAATCAATGTCCTAGGAATTGGTGCTAGGACCCATTTGCCCTAGCTAGCAAATGGGTCCTCCCTCTATAGGACTCCCCTTTTTGGGCATATTCTACATGGGTTTTTTATGTTATTTCATTCCCCAAAGGTAAGTTCCTAGAAAATAGTGTCGATACCCATTCGCCCTAGGTGGTGAATGGGTCCTCCCTTAATGAGGACCACCGTTTTGAATTTCATTCTGGCAAGAATTTAATAATGTTTGTTTCCAGATCTGGTGTCAGCTTGAATTGTTTGAATTTTGGAGTTAATCTATTAATTTAGTATAAATAAGGAGTTAATTCACATTGTTTCTCCTAGCAATTTTATGAAGCATTTTAGCAATTTCAAGAGAGCATTATAGGGCACTTCAAGAGAATTTTCAAAGGAATTTCAAGGAAGATTATCAAGAGTTTATTGCAACAATTCAAGATCATTTCATCATGTCAAGGGTTTAGTGTATTCATGCATGTTGTTGAGCTAAGAAAGTTGATGTAGCATTGAAGATCTATTGTAAGCATTGTTTAACATCAATTCAAAGATCAAGATCTACATTCATCATGGCCACTACATGTTATATTGCAGATTTAGCTTCCAAGGCATCTCCAATGGTATCAACATTGCATCAGTTCATGTTCATGCTTCAATTTTATTATTTCATCATTTGGTTTAATTACCTACAAGGGGTTTAACTTAGGAAAACCCCTATTTACTAAAAATCAACAAGTTTTTCTTCCCTTGAATGTGTGTTTGCAGATTTACAAGTTGAAGATCAAGTGGAGAAGTTTACAACAAAAGTTGTCAAAGTTGTCAAGTTGCAAGATTGACCTTTATAGTGCAAGAATAAATAATTGAAGCTACAAATTAATTATAGGTTTTCAAGAGCTGATTCAATTGGGAATCAAAGAGTGCAAACATCAAAGAAAATAACCCAGATATTAGTTTCAGAAACCCTAATAGGGACCCATTCACTACTAAAGGAGAATGAGTCCTTTGTGACCTAAAAATAGGCTTCTTGCAACAAGGTACACACCTTTTTAAGATCTAAAAACTTCCCTCATAGTTGCTATAATAGTTAGGCTCAATTTCTAATTGCTATTTACATCTTTTGGCCCTCATAATTGAATGAATTGTAGTGATTGTGTGTGGAGAATCTAGTGGTTTATCATGTTGATTCATTTCATTTTGCTAAACCCTATTTTTTACTCAAATCAATACCTAATGTGTTTATCAATATCTGATTGATTAAGGAACTAGCCAATAGATATAATCCTCAAACTCACATGATTGAATTAGATGATAGATCTTCTTTCATCCCTGTTACCAAGAACTACATTTCCATGGTGTTCCAATTAGACACTAGTACCAACATGAAATTCAAAATTAGGGATCTCCTAAATGAATACCATAACCTGAGCACTAGTTACAAAATATGGAGATTGTGAAGGAAATCAGGTCAAGGTATTTTCAAGGGAGGAAGACCCTTCATATTCTGTGAACTTGTTTGAAGAGTACTTCCAATACACATATTACTCTATTTTCTAAGTGCTTGGCTTGGATTCCCTTATATTCATGGACATAACACCAATGGTCTTAATAGCTAATGTGCAAAGTCGAGATGCCCGACCCCTTGATTATGTTGAATATGTAGCCTATGATATCCACAATGCACTTGTTTCTATCAAAAATAAAAGTGGAGGTATCAAATTCATGCACTATTTATTATTCATGAATCTCATTTTGTATGAGGGGAAAAGTATGGGAATGTGGAATGAACACTTAAGAATAAGAGACATAGATGATAATGGAGATATCAGACCAGTCCAAATGTGGACAACAATTGGGGACAGTAGGTGTGCAAGACCACATTATTTTTATTTTGAAGAATATTTTGTGAAGCATTTCTATAAACTCCCAGGTCATCCATTTGCCTATAATCTGTCAGGTGCCTAAAATACTAAAAAGAAATATTTTGGTGACCTTAATGCTATATGCTCAGTTTTTCACCTAAAAGGAGATATGATTAGGGCCCAAAATGCAATGTTTACACTCAAAGAGAGATATGAAATAGATGCAATATACCTCAATGAAGTAATTTAAATGCAAAGAACTTAGAAATACTATTGATTATGTATACAAAACTAAGAAATATGAAGTGTTTGAAAACATAGTGTTGTATGCAAACATGAACTAGAAACATGCGCAAATGAAAACAAAATTGAATGAGACTAGACAAAGTGCACCTGGAGATGGAATGCTGATGCTGGAAGATTCTGGAATCTGATAGAAATCAATGTTGATGACCAGTGGGACTCATTCGCCATTGATGGTGAATCAGTCCTTTTGGTAAACTTTGACGTTACTAGTTTTTGATTGACTGGAACTGGATTCTAATTAAAAAAAAATTCTAGCCTAGCAATGGGACTCATTTTCCACTAATGGAAAATTAGTCCTCCTCCAAAAATCTGCAAATTTTGAAGTCAATTCTATGGGTCATGATCTACACTTGTCTTCTTGTCGGGTTGACGAAATCAAAACTGCAGAAAATGGGTTGAATGTTGTCTCCAAGATCGAATTAGGGTTTGTTTGACTTGAAATAATTTGATGACTTGTTGACCAATTTTAATTACTTTTTTTTTTGACAAATCTTCCTACAAGACCTGCAAGCACACATGCAAAGAGGGGGAAAATAGTTAAGGGTTGATGACTTGTTAGAGTATAGGGAAAATGATAAAGAAATGAAATGAAAACAAGAAAGGAATGAAGAATAAACAACATGCAAGTGTATTAAACTCACCAAATCCTTGTTTTTGAAGTCTGAATATGTGTCAATGGCTGCTCCAAAATGCTTGATGTTTGCTTGATCAAATGATGCTATGATGGATTGAATGCAAGAATTCTAATTTATGGTGAATGAGTGAATTTGATGAATGGGATGGTTAAAATGGATGGAAAAACACTTATTTATACATACTTATGCCCTAATTATCCAAGAATACAACATCACAGGCTGACATAAGGTCTTAATGAATAAAAACCCGAAAGAAATTTGAAATTATTTTGAATTTTAAACCAAGAGGAACTCATTTGCCACCCATGGTGAATGGATCCCACTTAAGGATTGCAAGTGGGTGTCAAGAATTAAATTGTATTTAATGTTGTTTTTTAGGTTTGTATTCAAAACCACACTTAATTATGACCTATAAGTGCATAAAGGGGCCAAATAAAGCATAAGAAAGGTGTAATCAATGATGACAAGCCTAGGAAAGAATGAAAGCTTGTTATAAGACTTTACAACACTTTGAAATAGGACTTGATAAGAGTTAGAAAGGTGATATTTAGATGAATTATAATAAAAAGTGTTTAGAAAAATGTAGAAATGTGTTACAACACTTCACAACACCTTCAGAAGACATCATAAAGTTTTAATAATTTAAGTATTCAATAAATAATGTGAATGTAAAAGTTACATTACAACATTAAATCAAGGTGAAATCAAGCCAAATAAGCACAAGGAGGGGGGAAAACTAGAAAAAGCAAAAGGGTTACTTTTTATGTGTCCATAGTTGGCCCCCATTTTGGTGAGAGGATGAACTTGCTTCAAACTCTCACTAAAGTAGAGCAATACATCTCAGAGGGTTTTGAATGTACTAATGCTTGATAGGATGAGACAACCATGATCAAGAGGGATGATCAAGCCCCCAAGATGAAGATTCCATGGAAAATCAATCATAAGCACAAAGGAACACACATGAAAGTGATGAAAATGAATGAAGCTTCAATTGTTTGTCCAACTCGTTGTGGATTATATGTAAGTTGTTTATTTGGAACAAGAAAAGTGTACTCACTCTAGGGTGATAGAACTCATGGCTATCTATCAGGTGATAAATCCCAAGTATACTCACTCTAGGGCCATGAAACTTCTGGTTGTCCACAAGGTAGCTATGGGGAAAATTCATCCCTCGGAATGGGATTTCCCGCTCAACCTTATCAAAGTTATAACTCCTAATAAATTTAATAAGGCACCACAAAAGACAATGCCAGTTCATGCTTCATGAGACAAGAAAAGCTTTGTATGCTTAGAACTGATGAACAAATGCAAATGGTACCACAGGCATACAAGCTATGATATGCAAGGTGGCCATGTAAAGGAAAAATGTAACATGCAAAATAAATTATCAAATGAGTGTTGTTAAGTTCATGCGAGGTATTTAACTTAGGGAACATTATTTATAATGTCTCCAAGAGAGGACCAATCAAATAATAGAATATTCACATCTTAGGGGATGCAGTGCATCACATCATGCCACTAAGACGAATGTAATATGCTAAGATAGATCACACTCAAGGACATCACACCCAATGTAATCCACAAAGTGAAAAATGCATCGTATAGAATACCAAGGCTGCACTAAGAAGCAAGAAAAAGAAATATGCAAATGAATAATGCCAACGCATGCCCCCACTTTAAAGGAATTGCTACACACCATTTTGTGAGAGCCAACTTGGAAAGCCCCTATGCCAAGTCATATGTTTTTGAGTAAGGCTACTTCATGTGAAGGAAAAAGAAACAAAAAGAAAGAGGGGTTGCCACCAAAAGTAACACACCAAGCACATAAGGGATCTATAGATTTGGAGTTAGTATGTTCATTGATGCAATGTTTTGATTAAAGAGCTCAGAACTGTCATCATTCCCCAAAACACATAGAACTAGAAGAATGACACAAAGAGAGCGAAAAAAGAAGAAGAATAAAGTCCATTTTGGGTTAACATGGAAGAGGCATTGTAGTCTCAACACCTTACATCGTCCCCAAAAGAAGAAACACAAGTGAAAAAAAATTGAAAAGGTGGAAGAAAAGGAAAAGATTTTGGGTCAACATGAAGGAGACATTTCGATCTTAATGCCTTACATCATCCCCAAAAGGAAAACACAAAAAAAAAAAGTGAAAAGGAAAATAAAAATAACTTTTGGGTCAATATAGATGAGATAGAGGGAATCTCAACGCTTTGCGCCATCCCCAAAAGGAAAAATCAATGTACGACATATAGAAAAATGAATGTGCAAATAGAGGAAGTGCACAAAGAGGGAAAACTTCAAATGTCACATTATGGGGGAACACGATACACACATGCAATGACACCAAAGAAAAAAAACAAAAGAAAAAGGAAAAAGCAATGTACAACATATAGAAGAATGAATGTGAAAATAGAGGAAGTGCACAAAGAGAGGGAAAACATCAAATCTCACATTATGGGGGAACACGATACACACATTCAATCATACCAAAGAAAAGAAAAAGAAAAGGGAACTAGTAATGCAAATGTAAGTCATGCATGAAACACATCATCCACCTCCCAATCTCAAATGGTATAAGTGGAAGATGAATAACGTAGCTAAGGGACAAGGACAAATTAATTACTAGGGCAAGGCTAACAACTTCTTTCCCCCACTGAGTGTAAGGTAAGAATGAGCCAAGATGGATGATGGGAAGGATCATGCAATAGTGAGAATGGAAAATTCTACAACTAGTCCATGATAAGGTTGGTGATAGGGTACTATGGGATGATAGGATAACAGTCGGTATCAGTGAAGTGATACTTACTCAGTATGTCCTTCAATGTTTGGCATTCATCAGTTTGGTGTCCAAGAATATAGTGGTATTTGTAATAGGGTATGTTGGAATCTTTAGGATGGATTGCCAACCTATTCATAGGTGGTAATAACATGAGACCTTTGTTTAAAAGTATTTGAAGTTTCCTTTCACATTTAGGTGGTGGGTGGAGAGGAAACTTTAGTTTTTTCAGTTTGTAAGGTCATTTGCATTTACTAGATTCACCTTTTTCATGGATTGAAAGAGGAAGAGGACCCATGGGGATCCTAGCATCATTTTCATTGGAATCATGTAACGGTTGTTCACGTGGAATGAGGATACTCAAGTTAGGAGGGGAATCAAAGATCACTATGCCATCATCCTGAAGTCTCCAATATTCAAAAGGAGCCTTGTTATCGTGAGGAGAATCTTGATATCCTAATCCTGTTGTGTTTTCATCTATTGGTTTTTGTTCTAGAAGTTGGTGAATGTTATGTTTAGTTGTTGTGTCACATCCTTGTTTGCTTAAGATAGTAAAGCCTTTTTCCATATGTTTCATCGAGGTTGATTGGTGTTTTGGTAACTTTATGATCATAAAATGGTTGAGTAGTTGTTTGGTTAGAGGAACTAGGTCCACCTGTTGGAGGGAACGTAGTTCCTTCATTCATTTCAAGATGCAAGTAACCAAACATATTAGGAGGTGAGACAGTAGGAAGGTCTTGTGACTTCACGGATGGGTAAAAAGCTACATTTTTCTCAAGGTTGTCAAGGCATTCATTTAGGAACTTATTCATGCTATCATCATCTTCTTCAATGATGTCTATAGCATGAGGAGGAAATTCATGAGGAGTTGAAGGAGCATGAGGAAGCTCAAGGTCATTAGGATCACAACCAAAGGCACAATTGGACATGTCCACTAAGGATTTTAATGAATTCAAAAAAATATTAAAGCAAAAAGCCATGATGAAAATGAATGAAATTAAACTAAGAGGCAAGAAAGTGGATAAAATAGAAAATATGGAAAGGATGGTAGAAAGTAATAGCAGAAAACTGCAATGCAAAAATTGACTAGAAAATGCTTGAAAATTGAATTGGACTGATTTGCCCAGGGTGGCGAATGAGTCCAAGGTTGGATTTTTTTTTTGTTTTTTTTTCCAGAAAATTTAAAGTGATTTTTATGGTTTTCTGATGCAAAACTAAAATGCAGATGGAGAAGTTTGGTTTTTGTAATGTTTTGAGGTGCAAAAATGAAATCTATATGAGATATTCACTAATGCAAATTTGTAAATCCTAGGATGCAAAAACAATGCAAAAAAACAATGCAAAAGATAATGCTATGAGTCCTAGGATATAAATGCAATGCAAATCAGAAAGATAATATTCAATATGCAGGTTCACCAAAATGAAAACAAATATTTTGCTTACCTTAATGCTATATGCTCCTTCTAGGGTTTTTCACTTAATAGGAGATACAATTAGGGCCCAAAATGCAATGTTTACACTCAAAGAGAGACATGAAATAGATGAAATATGCCAAAATGAATCAATTTAAATGCAAAGAACTAAAAAATACTATTGATTATGTATTCAAAACTAAGAAATATGAAGTGTCTGAAAACACAGTGTTGTGTGGAAACATAAACTAGAAACAAGCACAAATGAAAACAAAATTGAATGAGACTGGGTAGAGTACACCTAGAAATGGAATGTTGATGCTAGAAGGTTATGGAATCTGAAAAAAATCAATGTTGATGACTAGCGGGACTCATTCACCATTGATGGTGAATTAGTCCTTCTTCTGGTAAACTTTGTCAGAACTAGTTTTTTACTATCGGGAACTGGATTTTGATGAATTTTTTTTTTCCAGTCTAGCAATTGGACTCATTTTCCACTAATGGTGAATCAGTCCTCCTCTAAAAATCTACAAATTCTGAAGTCAACTTTGTGGGTCTAGATCTACACTTGTCTTCTTGTCGAGTTGACAGAATCAAATTTGAAAAAAATGGGTTGAATGTTGTATCCAAGCTTGAATTAAGGTTTGGTTGACTTGAAATACTTCAATGAATTGTTGATGACTTTCCAACACCTATTTCTTTGACAAATTTTCCTACAAGACCTGCAAACACACATGCAAAGAGGGGGAAAATGGTTAAGGGTTAGAATATAGGGATTTTCCTTGGTCAAATCCCACTTTGCTAATCAAACCCTTGATAAATAAATGAAATGAAAAAAAGAAAGGAATGATGAATAAACAACATGCAAGTGTCCTAAAATCACCAAATCCTTATTGTTGAAGTCTGAATATGTGTTAATGGCCGCTCCAAGATGCTTGATGTTTGCTTGATCAAATGATGCTATGATGGATTGAATGCAAGAATGCTAATTGATGGTGAATGAGTGAATGAGATGAATGGGGGGGGTTGAAATGGATGGAAAAAATATTATATATACTCACTTATGCCCTAATTACCCAAGAATCAACATCACAGGTGAACATAAGGTCTTAATGAATAAAAACCTGAAAGAAATTTGAAATCATTTTGAATTTTGAGCCAAGAGGGACTCATTTTCCACCCATGGTGAATGGGTCCCAGTCAAGGCTTGCGAGTGGGTGTCGGGAATTGAGTTGTATTTAATGTTGTTTGTAAGGTTTGTATTAAAAAAACATTTAATTATGACCTATAAGTGCATAAACAAGCCAAATAAAGTATAAGAAAGGTGTAATTAGTGATGGCAAACCTACGAAAGCATCAAAGCTTGTTACAAGACTTTACAACACTTTGAAATAGGACTTGATAAGAGATAAAGGGGTGATATTTAGATGAATTATAATAAAAAGAGTCTAGAAAAATGTAGAAATGTTTTACAACACCTTCACAAGACATCATAAAGTATTAATAATTTGAATATCATCAAGACCTAGTGTGAATGTAAAAGTTACATTACAACATTAAATCAAGTTGAAATCAAGCCAAATAAGCACAAGGAGGGGACAAAACTAGAAAAAGTAAAAGGGTTAATTTTTCTGTGTCCATAAATACAAAGGTTCCTAAGACCCAAGGACAAGGATGAAAGAGGGAAGGTCAATAACAATTGGGGTGATTGGTATGCCTATGGTGACTATAAAAAAATTAGAGTATATAGATATGAAGGAGCACCATTTTTTCTATTAAAAACTTGTCCAAACAAGGTTTCATATTTAGAAATTGTGAGCCAATTAGCTTACTTATATTTCATGCATCTTAAAAGTCATAAAAAGCAATCATTGATGCCTGACACATTGTGCTTTGGAGATTTTACTGTGGTTTTTGAAATGGGATATGAGTTAATTGACCAAAAGCTAGAATATTACAATTTTCCTAAAGGGAATGTAAGGGAGAAGTTTGACACTAAATTTTTTATAAATGATGTTAAAACAAGCAAAAAATTGAAAGGTTATCCTCACATATACTTTGAAGAGGATGATTTAATAAGGAATGTTCATGATAATCACACTATTAGGAAGAGAAACCTATATAATGGAGTAATGACAACAGAAGCTTGGAAAAGATGCAATAATACTCTATATGGAGGTTCCTTTTTAGAAATTGAAGATCCTATAAAGAGATTAGATGCACTAATTTCACATGAGGTAGAGTTAACTAAGGATGTGCCTCCTTAGGTGTTCACAAAGAAAAGAACTAAAGATATTGGGGAAATGCAAGTTGAAAGTGAAACTCCACTATGTCAACTCTCTCCTCAGCCTACACCTAATATCAATTTTATGTTGACACTTTTATTGCAGAAGAAGAGGAGGTAGGAAATGATGATGAAGGTATGGAAATGGTTAAACCTTTCATTAAGAGTTATGAACCTCCCTTGGAAAGGGACATTGTTGTGATAAAGTCCATAAATGAGCTTTCAGATGCTGTAAGACACTGTACCAGCAAAAGGTTTATTTTTGATGATGCTTTTGTTAAAACCCCAGAGTTTTAAGACATTTATTTATGAGTATAAAGGTAAAATAGTTAGGGAAAGGATTAAAGATATCACACCTAAAATGGAAGTAGAAGCTCTAAAAGAGCTACAGGAAGAAGTTGAAAAGAAAATGGATGATATTACCTCAAAAAAAAGGGAAAGGCATTGCTAGAAGAGGCAGGGATCATGCTACTCCTTGGGTGGGACATGTGCTCAGGTATTGTATTTGACAACTTCTAGATGCATCAAAATAAAAATTTACAATTGAGCACATAAGGAGTAGATAGAGTATATACTGGATTAGGTTTTAATCCAGATAATGCAACTTTGTTGATGTGGGCCTTATACCCACCAAACAAGAAACCTATAGTTATTGATGATCCTAATAAGGCATTTGGACACTTCCTTGTGAAACTAGTTAAGGATAGTGATCCTTTGGAAACTATAGATCTGAATGTTAATGTTGCTAGGTTAACTAAAGCCAAAATTGAAAGGCTAGTGAAAAATAATAAAACATATGGGTATGTGTAGGATCATGATGGGCCAAAAAGTGGCGATCTGATGGGTATTTGTAGGGTATGTGGCTGATGACTTTTTTTACCCAAAATTGATGAAACGAAAAGGGTTTTTAAAGGAGATTCTCAGCTTTCCACCAATATAAATTATGCTTTACTTTGAATTTAATAAATAATTATTATTCATTTTCTATTTGAATTACGACTAAAGTCCTGATTGATAGGCTGGTTGAAAAACATCTATAGCTTTCAAATGGTATCACATTTTTTGAATCCAAAACATGTGTCACATTTTATGCTTTTCATACTAGAAGATTAAAAAAAAGAATTGAATTTCATGAAGTTTTGACCAAGTTAAGGTGGTCAGACATACGAGTTTTTATATTTTTTAAAATTTGTAATAAAAAAATCATAATTAATTATTTGTACTTGGAAAATAATTACAAAAAAAATTACATCACATCGGTACATGAGTCCTCTACTTATATCTAAAATATTATAAAAAAATATTATCATTTTATTGTGGTTAAAGGTTGGTCAGACAGACACCTACTTCTTATTTTTTCCCTGAAATTTAAGTACTATTGCATTGAAATTTCAAATTTTCACCAAATATATATTTTTTTTAAAATAAACCTAGTAGTTTAGAAACTACATTCAATTTTCTACAAATTATTTTGTTACATATTTTTGAAATAATATAAATAACTTATTCAAATTTTTACATCGAGTTGCCTAACTTTGATTTTTTTGAATTTTTTGTCACTTAAGGGCCTATTTTTTCCATGATGATCTTGCACATACCCATATATAACTGAAAATGGGAATCTACGATAGCATATTGCTAGTTATGAAGATAAGTTGCCATCTTCCTTGAGTGCCTACTGCCCATTGATAGACAATGATAACAGGGTATTAGAAGCCATGGCTGAAACTACCTATTAGAGGCACATGGATGAGAGATTCTAGAAAAAAAAAGGTGATAAATTCGAAGTGGAAATAAAGTCTATCAAGTTCAATATTGTCTCTAAATTGATAAAGAATAGGTTTGACAAAATGCTCGAGAATTTTGACAAGGTACATGGGAAGTTCATAGTAAAACACATGGCTCTTACCAAGAGCACAAAAGGTACATCTTAGAATGATAGTGTACCATATAAAAAAGGACCTCTTGCTTGACATGGGAATAATTCATGAAAAATTAGACTTAATGAGGCCTTGATTTTGTGATGTGGTGTTTTTCACATCTACACTAGGTCTTGGACCCTTTAAAATGAATTTATTAATGTCTTGTGAAGGTGTTGTGAAGTGTTGTAACACACATTTCTAGACTCCTCTCATTATAATTCATCTAAAAATCACCTTTTTATTCTTTATCAAGTCCCATTTTCAAGTGTTTTAATGATTTGTAACAAGATTTCATGCTTTTCCAAACTTAATTTCACTATTTGTACATTTCTTATTCTTTATTTAATCCCTTTATGCACTCATAAGGATTAATTAAGTGTGTTTTTTAATGTAAACCCAACAAACAACATTAAACACAAGATAATTCCCAACACCCACTTTCAAGTCCAATGTGGGACCCATTTTCCATGGGTGGAAAATGAGTCCCTCTTGGCTCAAAATTCAAAATATTTCAAATTTTCTTTCAGGTTTTTATTTAAAATCACCTTATGTCGGCCTATGATGAGGTATCAATGGGTTACTAAGGCACACATGTGTATAAATAAGTGTTTTTGTCCTCATTCTACAACCTCTTAGTCTCATAATCAATTCTTCATTATCCATCCATCATTCTTCCATCTCAAGTCAAGCAACTTAGGGTTTCATCATTTCAAGTCACCAAGATATCAATTTTTAGACCTTCAAAGGTAGATCCTTCATGTTTTTCTGTAGACTTTCAAGATTAAACATCATGGAAAGGTAATCAATTGCATTATTGCATGTTTCATTCCATTATTTCATCATTTTGGTTTAATTACCTAAAAGGGGTTTGAACGAGGCAAACCCCCATACGCTAACATCCAACATTTCTCTTTCTTGTCTTGTGTGTTTGCAATTTTAAACATCATGGAAGATTGGAAATCATTAAGAATCAAGTTGAAAATTATTTTAGGTCTTCACTTCATTATCTAAGTCAAAATATCAACAAAAACTCATTCTCAGACCCGAAAATCAAAGTTTTAGAAGTAGACACCTGTAGAGAATCAAAGTGCAAACTAAGAGCTCTGGATTCCACCTTTGAAGATTCAAAAATTGAAAAGTGGACTCATTCACCATGGGTGGTGAATGAGTCTCACTTCTAGGTAAATTTTTATTTTTCTACATTTTTAGATACCCTTTTGTCATAAATAGGTTCCAGAATAGTTTTGCAAAACTGGGATTGATTCACCCAGAATGGCGAATGAGTCCCACCAAGCCTCAAATTCAGTATCAGCAACATTCCATAATCTATTTCCAGTCTTCATCCACATTCTAGGTTCACACTTTTAGTTTCATCAAGTTTTGTTACAATTTGCATCCATTTCTAGGTGTTTTTGTATTACACAATGTGTTTTCAAACACTCTTCATTTCCTTAGTTTTCATTCATTAATCAATCAATATTATTATTTTCTTGCATTAAAACATTTCATCTAGGCATATTACATCCATATTCCATCCATATTACATTGTCTTTGAATGTAGACATGAACATTTTGGCCTTTCTTTCTCCTTTTAGGTGAAAACCCTAGAAGCGCTAGAAAGGATTTAGGTGCCAAAAATCTATGTTACATTTTGGTGAACCTTCTTTTTCAAATAATTCCTTGTCTAATTTTGAATCCTTCATCATACATCTATCTTGCATTGATCTTGCATTAGGGTTTTCATGAATTCATTTCCATGCTAGGTTTCAAATTTTGCATTCATAAAAAAGTTTATTTAGGTTGCATTTTTGGTATCTAAATTCATTTAATTTTTTTGAAATTCTACATTTTAAACTTAGGTCTGCATCATAACACTCAAAAAACATCAAAATCCATTAATTTTTTTTGAAATTTTTTTAAAAAGTCCATACTGGGACTCATTCGCCACCCTTGGCGAATTAGTCCCTTTTGACCCCTAAAACTATCTTTTACAGAGCTGAAACCCCTATTTTTATGCTTCTATTTGTTGCCATTTCCTAGCTATATCAGTTGGCTACATTTTTGTAACATGCATTTCATCAAATCTAGTCTAAATTAGCTCATTTCATGCATGGTTTCACTTTCAAGTTTGCATTCTCATAGCATAATTAGTCAATTATTCTTTGAAAATTACATTTCATTTCAGCCTTTTACATTGCATTTTGAGTTAGCATAGATTGTTCTTTTAAAATGTTAGTTTCAATCTTCTCCAAATTTTCAAATAAAAAGTTAGTTAATACTCATGATTGTCATTCATTCAATGCATGTCCTAGTTATGGGAGTCTCTTGGCACAAGAGAGTGAAAATGACAATGTTAACCTTAAACTCACACCCTATCTTATCTTGCCTATTTGTGTGGATAATGTGATAGAAGAGCATACAAACATAGATACTTATGATGATCATAATTGTTCTTCTCCTAATACCTCTCCTTTTAGTGATGAAGGTATCTTGTGAAAGAAGACACAATCTTTGAGAATCATAAGGATCTTGTTTGTCCTTCTCCTCATCCCATTTGGGAAGATATTTTAGCACAAGAGAATGAAATCATAGACACATTCTTAAACATCACCTTACCTAATTTCCATTATGAGGATAATTTTGAGGAAGATGAGATTATAAATGATGAGGATGTGTTGGTCTACAACAACCCTCTTTATTTTCCTTCCCCTATCTATCCTTTTTTGGAAGACATTCAAGAACAAAGGCATGACGTTGTAAATGATCATGATAATCGTACTTTTTCTTCTCCTAGTATCTCCCCTAGTTGTAAGGAAGATGCTTTGATGTTATAAAGCACAACCAATGAGAGTCATGATAATCTTAGTTATCCCCTTTCACCTAAGAAAAACCTTATCGAGCAAGCCAATTCAATCATTGATCATCCTCATACTTGTGATGAAGTCCTTTCAGGGGAACCAACCTTAGAATGTCAAGAAAAATCAGTTTGTAGTTCTCCTCACAACCCTCCTCCTAGGAAAAATATGATGATGCAAGACACAAACCACAATAATGATATAGACTCTCACTTGGTAAGGGATGTTAACATTATTCAACCTCAACTCATCCTTTACCCCCCTTCACACAAACAAACTCAAAATAAATCTGAACTCATCCTCTACCCACCTCATAATAATGTATCACAATAGCTGAGTTATAATACCATTGTTCATTCATATAACACTTGCAATAATTTGCAACCACTACAACCAACCCCAACACCCTTACCCTTTCCTAATCGTATCCCCCTTAGACCTATCTAACTAGGTCTTCCTAGTGGAATGGAGTACAATCTTGTTGAACAACTAAAGAATACTCTTGAAAAAATCTCATTATGGGACCTTATTTAAGCCTCCCTTCACTATCACAACATGATCCAATCAGCCTTGCAACAAGTTCCTATCCCTTCTAATGCACAACCAACTAATATCACAACCATGATCCAAGGAATAAATGCTGACATTGTTTTCCACCAAAGTGAGCTTCCTCCATTCGAAGTGCAAAAACAAAATGAAGCTTTCATGATCATTGCTCAATACAATCGGATAGGATAAAGCAAACCTTATTAATAATGGTTATGCCCTTAATGTGTGTTGTGTGAATCTCCTTGATAGATTGTGTGTTGAAAAGTCACAAATAATACTTGATTCTGTATCTATTCAAGGATTTGATAATACAACAAAGCAACCACCCAGTGGAATTACTTTTTCTATTACAGTTGGGGTGGCTACTTTGCAAACTCCTATTCATGTCATGCCTTATGATCTTTTGTATAATCTTCTTTTAGGTAGACCATGGATTCCTGAGATGAATGCAGTGCCTTTAACCCTTCATTGTATAATGAAATATGTCTATAAAAATAACATTTATCAAGTTGAAGAAAAGACCAAGCTTGAAAGTTGCTTGCACCTTGGAAAAGGAGCTACAAGTCCTCTAAAAACATTGATTCCAACATCACATAAAGACCATCTTTAAATTAAATAAAACAATGAGGAATCGGTGTCTAAATTATTTGGTGATGATTGGGGATCCTTAGAAATTCACACCATGATTTATGGGGGAATGCATAATCACACAAAAGAAAGATGAGAAACAAGGACAACTAGCCATCATGACAACTCAAAATTCTACACAATTTTCTCAACCATCTATCACTTCTACGAAAGAAAACACAACATACACAACAACCTTTGATGAACACAATAACAAACCATCACCCAATCCAAAATCAATGAAGATGCTTTATGGAAAGGGTTATGAACTCATGAAACAAATTGGATATAGTGGAAAAGGATGTGGTGCTTGAGAACAAGGTATCTACAACCCTATTGATCCTATCACACAACAAAAAACTCATGGTCTTGGTTATTGTCCTTTGATCGAGATCAACAAAACTTCTCTCAACATCAACCATCTGACAAAACACAATCCTAAATTATTCTTATTTGAACACCTCGACACTAGTGGTCTTGAACATCATCCAAACATGCAACACACAACTACACCTTCGTTTAATGTCAATGTCATCTCACAAGATAGTAAATATTTTCCTTCAATATATTTTCCCTCCTCCTATAGGAGTGAGAACAAAATCTCACAATCTAGAGAAACTTGTGTAAGCATGACATCTACTACTAAGCAAGATGTATCTTTGATGCAAACCACAAGACCACCTTCTACTATTGATCAAGAGGGCATCTTGTTGAGACTCCTCCAAGAACACTTGATATCTCTCCCCCCTAGAACTCAAAATAAATGTCATTACAAGACTTCATTTTGTGCATATCATAGAGTTCATGGTCACTCCACTAATGAATGTAAGGCTTTGAGTTGTAAAATCCAACATTTTCAGGAGTTTGGTATGCTTCCCTATGTGGGGGCACCTAATTCCTCTACTTGATACCAATTTTCACTCTCACCTACATTTCATCAATCGTTTCAGCTCACCTTTGTCTTGCACTAAGTGGGGACTAGGGGTTTATTAGCTTTGTCCTCGTATGTCACTTGTGGTTGCCTCCTTTGGCTACTCGTTAACCTTTCATGAATACATAAGATAAATCTTGGGATCTAGATGACATGCTTTAAGTTGGCTCACATATGACATACTTCTCTTTTTCATGATGTAGCTTCTCGAAAACATATGACTTGGCATAGGGATTTCCTAGTAAACTCTCATGTTCTCCTTCTACTTTAAATAGTTTGCTCACAGTACTAGTGCTCACAACCACTTTAAAGTGGGGGCATACATTGACACTCACATTTCATTGTGCAATTTTATTTTTCTTGCGATTCCCTCTCTTGGACACATTTGGCACAATGTTCCCTAGGATAAGAGCTTGCACTTGTCCTCTCTTGGAAAGAAGATGAGACCATTTGCACTTATCCTCTCTTGGAGACATTGAGCATGATGTTCCCTAAGATGAGACATTGCACAAACTAAGAAAAATCCCTTTGAGCAATCCTTACACTATTTTTTACTTACAATGTCTATGAGTGTCAAGCATACAAATTTTTTCTTACCTCATAGAGCTCAAAAATCATTTTTCATTGTGGGGCCTTATTAAAGTTATTGGGAGGTATAACTTTGATATGGTTAAGTGAGAAGCCCATTGCGAGGCATGGCTTTCCCCATAGCCACCTATGTGTTTGAGTGCATACCAACTAGCATATGTTTGTCACCTTTGGGATTTCTAACCTCACAGAAAATCAAAAGTTTTGTGGCATCAGAGTGAGTATGTTGTGGATTTCTCACTCGACAAACAACCAAGAGTTTCATCGCCCCAAAGTGAGTATGCATTTTCTTTCTGAAACAAACAATCCTAGATCTAATCCACAACTAGCCAGACAAACGATCGAAGCTTGATCCACCTTTTTCATTTACATCTTTCTGTTTCTTTCCATTGCATGATTATGTATCTTGATGGTTTGAATTAGGATCTTGGATCCTAGGGGCTTGCGCAACCTCCTCTAATCTTTTCCATTCTTTGTCATCTGCATCTGTACACTTGGATCTCTTTTGAATGTCTACTTTAGTCCGAGTTTGAAGCAAGTCCATCCTCTCACTAAAGTGGGGGCTAAATGTACCATAGAGAAAATGACCTATTGCTTGACATGGGAATAATTCATGATAAATTGGACTTAATGGAGACCTTAATTTGGTATCAATGTGAGGTGTTTTTCACATCCACACTAGGTCTTGGACCCTTTAAAAATCATTTATTAATGTCTTGTGAAGGTGTTGTGAAGTGTTGTAACACATTTCTACACTTTTCTAGACTCCTCTCATTATAACTCATCTCAAAATTTTCTTTTTATTATTTATCAACTCCCATTTTAAAGTCTTGTAATGAATTGTAATAAGATTTCATGTTTTTATAGGCTTAATTTCACTATTTACACATTTCTTGTGCTTTATTTAATCCCTTTATGCACTCATAAGGCTTAATTAAGTGTGGTTTTGAATGTAAACCTAACAAACAACATTAAATGAAAAATAATTCCCGACACGCACTTCAAGTCCAATGTGAAACCCATTTTCCATGGGTGGAAAATGAGTCCCTCTTGGCTCAAAATTTTAAAAAAATCAAATTTTCTTTTGGGTTTTTATTTAAAATCACCTTATGTTGGCCTATGATGAGGTATCAATGGGTTACTAAGGAACATGTGTGTATAAATAAGTGTTTTTCTCCTCATTCTACAACCTCTTAGTCTCATAATTCATTCTTCATTATCCATCCATAATTCTTCCATCTCAAGTCAAGCAACTTATGGTTTCATCATTTCAAGTCACCAATATATCAATCTTCAAACCTTCAAGGGTAGATCCTTCATGTTTTGCTATAGACTTTCAAGATTAAACATCATGGAAAGGTAATCAACTGCATTATTGCATGTTTCATTTCATTATTTCATCATTTTGGTTTAATTACCTAAAAGGGGTTTGACCAAGGCAAACCCCCATTGCATGTTTCATTCCATTCTTTCATCATTTTGGTTTAATTACCTAAAAGGGGTTAGACCAAGGCAAACATCCAACATTTCTCTTTCTTTTCTTGTGTGTTTGTATATTTAGACATCTTTGGTCTTGGAAATCATTAGGAATCAAGTTTCAAAGTTGTTTAGGTCTTCTCTTCATTACCCAAGTCAAAATATCAAGAAAAACTCATTTTCAAACCCGAAAATTAGAGTTTCGGAAGCAAACACCTATAGAGAATCAAAGTGCAGACTGAGAGCTTCAGATTCCACCTTTGAAGATTTAGAAATGAAAAAGTGGACTCATTCACCATGGGTGGTGAATGAGTCCCACTTCCAGGTCAATTTTGAGTTTTTTGCATTTTTAGATACCCTTTTGTCAGAAATAGGTTCCAGAATAGTTTTGCAAAACTAAGCCAGATTTTCCTAGAATGGCGAATGAGCCCACCAACCCTGAAAGTTACTATCAACAACATTCCAAAATCCATTTCCAGTCTTCATCCATATTCCAGTTTCGTCAAGTTTTGTTACAATTTGCATCCATTTCTAGGTATTTTTCTATTACACAATGTGTTTTCAAACACTCTTCATTTCCTTAGTTTCCATTCATTAATCAATCAATATTATTAGTTTCTTGTATTCAAACATTGCATCTAGGCATATTACTTCCATATTCCATCCATATTACATTGACTTTGAATGTAGACATGAACATGATGAATTAATTGATATGCATGACAAATTTCATATTGTACTAACACAAGAGCTTGGTGATTTTGACCAACCTTTGGATATGGTTTTTCTTAATTTATTTGACAACAAAGGAGAGCTAAAATAATAGAGCATATGCAAGAATGAACTTGTTCAACTATTATCGGTGGCTCTCAACAAAGTAAAGAATGAATCAATGGTGGTGGAAAATAAACATTCATAATTGGAATAAATCTTCACTCTAGAGTTTGTTATGAAAGACATAATCACTAATGATGATACATATGCCAATACAGAATACATCAAGCATCTTTTCAAATTAAACATGTTCATTGCTGGAGCAACATATTGATCATAAGTTTCATCAAATTTACAAGCAACAAGAACACAATCATGGAGAAAGGACCTTAAACAAATTTTTAGTGGTCATGGGTAACTTAAGGAGATTAACAAAATGTAGTGTATGTTGTGGACTTCATTATTTATCTAGTTGTTAATTTCATTTGTTAGGGTTTTTAGTTTGCGATTAGAAAAATGTAAATGAAGATACACTGGTTTAGATGTAACATTCTGAAGCTTGTTACTTCCCATATATAAGGAAAACCAAGACCAAATTTTGAATCATCATAAGCATCATATTTCATCTATCCATACTTATAGAATAGAATACATAAAAGACTTATGATATGGGTTGTATTATCTTCTAAAGAAATATAATGGAGGAGTTCAAGTTTAATTTGGTGGCTAAATTTATTGTGTTTGATTGTTTGTAAAAAAATATTCATACATGTTATCTTGTTGTTTCCAAAGTGGTCTACTCGTGTTATTCAAATTGATTATATCAAGCATAGACTTAATTTTTCAAGACAAATAAATGTTGCCTCTGTGTGATTTTCTTGATTGGTTTCTATAAGAAGAGAATTTAAATTCCTTTTAAGACATTTTTAATTGGTTTCTACTCAGAATTAAAATACTTTTAAATTAATCATCTTAACTAGTTTCCTTCAAACAAGAATTAAAATCCTTTCAAAACTCATAGTAACCTAGGGAGATATCGCTGGGATTTGTAAGAAGAGTTTGATAACTGATAACCTTGCACATTTATACAAGGTATAAAATTTTAAAAGTTTCAAATAATTAGAGTTAAACCAAGAAGGAGGATCCACATATGGGTATGTGCAAGATCATCATGGAAAAAATAGGCCCTTAACTGGCGAAAAAATTAAAAAAATTAGAGTTAGGCAACTTGACTTAAAAATTTGAATAATTTATCTATATTATTTAAAAAAATATGTAAGAATAGAATTTGTAGGTTTATTTAAAAAAAAATCCATTTAGTGAAAATTTGAAATTTCAATGCAGTAGTACTTAAATTTCAAGGAAAAAATAAGAAGTAGGTGTCTATCTGACCACCCTAACCACAATAAAATGATAATATTTTTTATAAGATTTTAGATATAAGTAGAGGACTCATGTCCCAATATGATGCACATTTTTTTGTAATTTTTTTCCAAGTAAATAATTAATTATGAATTTTTAATTACAACTTTTAAAAAATATAAAAACTCGTATGTTTGACCACCTTAATTTGGTCAAAAAATCATGAAATTCATTTCATTTTTTTAAGCTTATAGTATGTGAAGCATAGAATGTGACACATGTTTCAGAGTAAAAAAATGTGATACCGTTTTAAAGATATAAATGTTTTTCAATCAGTCTATCAATTAGGACTTTAATCATAATTCAAATAGAAAATGAATAATAATTATTTATTAAATTCAAAGTAAAGCATAATTTATATTGGTGGAAAGCTAAGAATCTCCTTTAAAAACCCTTTTCGTTTCATCAATTTTGGGTTAAAACAAAGTCGTCAACCACATACCCTACACATACCCATCATATCATGACTTTTTGGCCCATCATGATCCTACACATTCCCATACCATACACATCTTAACTCCATTTACCCAATAGGAATAGGCATTGTTCACACTTATTTCACAACAATACTTCACGAAAACCTTATTCACACCTTCAAATTTCAAATATTAGGAGTAGAAATGGCTATTAGTTTTGCATCGATTTCCCATTTATATGCCATTGTGGAAAAGATTTCCATAGTTAAAAGTACATACAACCCTTAATCTTCCTTATTGTCAAAGGCACACCTGCATAGATCTAGCAGAACCTAAAGTTTAGGGTGTTCTAAACCATATTAGTTGACTTCGTTCATTGGCCAAAACATTGCAAGCTCGACCATAGAGTTTGGCATCCTCTTAGGGTTTGCAATTTGCAATTTTGGGAACCAACACCCCCCTCCCTTTGGATTGGACTCCCTTCTGAAGGTTTATCGAGGGTGGTGCATGAGGAAGATCTTATATCTTTGGGAAACAAGGTTTCTATGCAAGAGGTTAAATCTATTGCTTTCTCCTTTGGTGATTTTAAAGCCCTGGGTCTAAATGGTTTTCCCTGACCTTTTTTCAAGAATTTTGGGAAATCATCTTCGAAGATCTTCTTCTTGTTGCTATGAATTTCTTTAGATAAGGAGCAATTCTTTTTCAACTTAATTCTACTTACATTGTCCTTGTTCCTATGAAGGAAGATGCCATCTCCATGTCTAACTATCACCTTATCAATCTTTGTAACATAGTTTAATTTTTTTTTTTAAATTATGGTTAATAGACTGTTAAAGCCCCTGTTGGATAAAATGATCTCTAGAAATAAGAAAGGTTTTGTGGCTAGAAGACATATACTAGATGTGGTTATTGTATCCATGAGTTTATTCATTCTATGGACCATTCTAAGAATCTGGGTATGGTATTTAAATTGGACATCTGAAAAGCTTATTATAGTGTTTCTTGGAGATTTTCATTTGTTATTTTGGAAAAATTTGGAATTAGTGGGAAATTTTTGAGATTAATCAAGGAGTGTGTTACTACCACCAATTACTATATTCTTCTTAATGGTGTTACTAAAAGTTAGTTTTCTAGTGAAAAGGTTTTTAGACAAGGTGGCCTCCTTTCTCCATATATTTTTATAATTGTTGCTAAAGTTTTGGGTTGAAATCTCCAAAAAAATCTTGATCGTGGTTGTTTACATGGGATTTGTGCTGCTACTTCCCTAGCTTTGGCTTCTCACCAACAATTTATTAACAACATGATTCTTTTGGTGTTGCCTCTATTGTCGATGGAACAAAATGGAGGGCAGTCCAAAACGAGTATGTTGAAGCTTTTGGCTAGTTAAAAAATTATAAGAAGAGTATATTGTATTTTTTTAAGAACAATATGTAGGTGAAGGGAAGGATTCTAAGAATCATGGGATGTTAGGAATCTAGTATCCCTAATGTTTACCTGGGTCTCCCACTAAGCAAAAAGAAACCTTCTAATTCCTTCTGGAATGACATCATTAAGAGAATCTGAAGGAAGTTGGTTGGCTGGAAAGGAATTTTTTTCAATGAACTGGGTAAGATCCAACTTTTGAAGTCTTCACTCCAAAATGTTTCGATTTATTACTTGTCTCTCTTTAAGATTCCAACTTTCATTATGAGAAATATTGAACAAATCTAGAGGACCTTCCTTTGGACTAGGATAGAAGAAAGGTCAAGGATTGCTCTTATCAACTCGGAGAAAGTGTGCTCCCCAAAAAACTTAGGGGGACTGGGGATTATAAGATTAAATATGTTTAACAAGGCCAATCTAACCAAAATGGTCTACTATATAATCCAAGGAAAGAAATATTGGACTAGTATTCTTAGTGTTAAGTATATGAGGGATGACCCATTGGTTGCTTGTTGTCCTCTCAAGGCTTGCCTAATGGATCAACCTTTTGGAATAATATTCTTAAAACAAGAAGTGCATTGCAACAAGGAGTTAGAAGAAAAGTGGAGAATGGGAGGTCTATTAGTTTTTGGGAAGAAGTGTGGGGAAGAGGTCTTTCTTTGACTTTAGTGGCCCAATTAAATCCTATAAGAAAAGAACTCACAAGATTATATGGAACTGTTCTATATGGTTATGTTAACTAGTCTGAAGAGATCCTCAGATGGAGAAAATTTGAACAAGATGTCTTAGACCTGAGAACAAGAAGAGGGAGCAATGTGGTGGCTTGTTCTGAGTTGATTTCCACTCTTAACTCCTTGAATGGAGATTGTTTCTTGACCCTTCAAGGAGGTGAAGATGATTGGAGTTGAGGTGATAAACCCTCAAGATATTTCTCTATCAAAACAACTTATAATAGATTGGATGAAGCTCCTTCTAAGGATTATAATTTTAATTGGAATTTGATCTAGAATGCCAAGTTAATTCCAAAAATTAATTATTTTTGGTAGGATTCTATGCATGGTAGAATCCTCACTATTGATGTCCTTAATAGGAAAGGATTTAAATTTTTCAATAGATGTACCCTCTATCTAGCTATTGAAGAAACAATTCTGCATCTGCTTATTGAATGCCCTTTTGCAAGGGAAGTCTAGTCTTTAGCCCTTCAAAATCCTCTAGCTGACTCATTATTTCCAGGTGATTTGAAAGACCTTGTGATCCAATGGGAATCTGGCCCTTTTTTGCATCCTATCAATGACGAATTATGGTTGCAAGTTCCCCCCTTTGTTTCTTGGCACTTGTGGAAAGAGAGAAATAATAGAATATTCAAGGAGAAGCAAAGGAATAGTGGAGAGGTCTTTTATAGCATAAAATCACAAATCAGGAAAAGCTTGAAGTCAAAAGTTTTTAGTTTCTTAAAGGTTATGCCAAATTATAAAGACCTTAGAGTCAAGCAGCTATGTGGATTAAATCATGATCTAACTATGATTAATGGGGCTAAAATTGTAACTAAGAAAATGACTTTATGGAAACCTTTGCCAGATGATTGGGTAGAATTAAACTTTGATGTTTATTCTAAATAAAACCCGAGGTTTCTTGCAGTTGGGGGTTTGATAAGAGATCATAAAGGGAGATGTATTGAAGCCTATGCTAAGTGCCTAGGAATTTCTACCAGTGTGGAAACATAAGCTACTACTGCTTCGAGAGGTATAAGTTGATTAAATTAACTTGGTTTTACTAAGGCCATAATTGAGGGGGACTCTAAATTGGTAATTGATTTTCTTAGAGGCCAAGTTGAGACCCCTTGGAAGATTAATAACTTGATCCAAGACTCAAAATGAGCGATTAATTATTTAGAAAGGTACTCTTTACATCATATCTTTAAAGAGGAAAATAGAGCTACTAACTCAATCTCTAACGTGGGCCTCTCTAATTTCCAATGGATTTTTTGAAAATTTTAAAATATATGGTTTCTAATGATCATTCAAGAGGGTTCTTCCCTACTTGTGAAAATGGGGCTTCAAACAATACAGGATAAGGGGATGAACACTAGTTTGAGGGTTCCATTAAGTTTCAAATTTTCCCACTGCTTTTTGAATTCAAATTGTCCAACTCAGTTATTGATGAGTAAACGAACAGATGGAATGATGGCGAATAAAGTATTTTTGTTGCTTTTATCTTATTTATGCTATTTAAACATGTGATTTTACATGGTTTGGAGGATAATTAAGTCTCGAATGATTAAGAAGGATTACAAAAAGGGAAATATTCCCCTCGATCAAAATGCTCCTAATGATCTTGTGATCTTGGAAAAGACAAGAAATAATGAAAAGGTGATTTTTAATGGGACTAACCCTTATGAAATTATTTCACTTAAGGTTCATCATTTAAATCAGATATGGTATAGCAAGGGGTGTCTCTTTGGAAAGAACTTTGATTTAATTTTTCCTTTCATAAAGGCCTTGTGACTTAATTTAATCATGCTCCTGGGATTGAAAAGTACTTCTATAATATTTTCTTGCATGTTTTCAAAGCCTTCTTCTACCGTATGTCACTTCAAAAGGCCCTCAAGTTTCAAATGAAAATTAATATCCTTAATCATTATTAATATGAGCACCTTCAGTCACATGGATTCTGGGTGCTAGCATAAGATCATGCATATCCATCCTAAGATTTATTTGGCTTCAAATCATAAAAAGACCTTAATTAAAGGTTTTGATGGATCTTTCAAGAATGGTAGATTTTTTGGTAGGGGCTTTTTAGTGGACATGTGGGCCTCTAATTTTTCCCTAAGTGGCTGTGAGTGTTATCATATTTTTTGAAGTACCAACCCCTTTCTCACTAGAGTAGTTGTCATTGAAGGTAAAAAGATAATTTTATCTTGTAGTCATCGTAAAATTATGGGGCTTTGAGGAAGTAGTCTGAGCCACTCTCCTATGTGTCATTACACCAAAACATTAAGCTCTAAAGGATATTTCAAAATTCTAGAATGATCCCCTTGTTCATGGCTATGAAGGGTTACAATGATGATATTACTATGAAATTCTACAATTCCTAGTGTGAAGATAGAGTTAAAATTGGCAATATAATGTTTGTGGTGACTCCTAAATTGATAGAGGAGGTGACTCTCTTAAAGTGTAGTGGTATGAAGATGGTAAATATTAGTAATGGAAACTATCAAAGATTAATTTATAGTTTCCTCGAAGGAGAGGAGAAACTTTAGCCTCGCCAAAATGGATAAGACGAAGAAAGGCTCCCAACTCCTTATGGGGTGGTTACCATGCATATTATGAAATAATTCATACTAGAAGGCATGTATACTACTATCCATGGGTACCACTTTCATTTTCTCAACCATATTAGGAGGAATGAGAGATGAATATTCCATTTTTTCTACTTTCTTCACTAAAGCAATGTAAGGCCAAAGGGGCTTCACTACCCCTTCGCCAAGGCCTAATTCAAATATTTTATAATTATGTCTCTGCTAATATGCCCATGCCTAGCCTATCAATGGAAATTGATCCCAAAGATAATGAAGCCTTGAATAACCAGCCCAACCCTCACCCTAATCCTAATCCTCATAAAATTCGTGGTGAGGGTACTTCCTTGACTAAGCCTCCCCAAAAGAAAATCCATAGTGAACCCTCTATGACTAAACAATATTCCATTAAAGGCCTATTAACAAAAGGGCCCGAACCAGTTGTATCAATTATGAAAGGAAATAAAAGTTTCGGTAACCCTTCCATTATTAAACAAAAAAACCAACAAAGCTCTGAACCAAAAATGACGAAAAAAGTCACAATTAAAATCTTGGATGAGGATGAACAAGGAAATGTGGTAAAGGAAAAAGAAGATCTGCTAGGATGGTAGGTCAATTTGCTAAATGTAAAAGGGTTTGCTTTTAAGAAACTAAAGATGAACCTTCAGAAGAAGAGGGCCCCTTAGACCTTAGTAAGAAGGAAATAGCTATGGTTCTTGGTGAGGAGAATAAGGAGGACTTTATTAGCAGTGAAGAAGAGGATGGGGAGGAGGGAGATAACCAAGAGGTTGTGCAAGACTTGGAGGATACTAAGGAAAAATGAGACCAATAAACAACAAAAGTGTAGACACTCAAATTTTTCCTCATAATCGTCACATTATTTGTCTATTGATTAAATAGATATTATTATTTACTTAATCAATTCATTTGATACTTTCTTCTATTCATGCATTTCATCAAATCATTAAACCATTAAAATATTAAACATTCATATTTGATCATAAACCATTTGTATCAATATGTTCATATTTCGCTAAATATTTAAATCATTAAAATAAAATCATAATAAATCATATTAAATCATTATTAATCATCTTCATTCACATTTAAAATTCATTTACCATGCATTTATCTCTCCTCTTTATCATTTCCACTCACATGCATTTCATTTAATTACATAATGTGGGGTATTTAAATTTCCCTCTTGCAAACCCTTTATCCCACATTTCCCTCTCAAACACCTCTCTGTCCTCAAAGATGCCTATTTAACTGGTATTTCCCTCTCAATTTCAGCCCCCTGAATTTGCATATTCATATCATCTCTTATCTTTGACTGCATTTTACCATTCACCATAGCCTCTTTACTGCATTTTGTGCTCACAAAATCTGAGAGCAAATGCATAAAGAAAGATCTTGGTGAGAGGGAGACAATGGAGAGTGATTTCATTTAAAATAATTTCCATAGCTTAGAATTTTGTTATTTCCATAGTTTAGAAGTTTGTTTTTTGTTTTTGTTTTTAATTTGAGTGGATCCATTGATGTGAGTATGAGATGGAGATTCTTATTCCATAGAATCCACCATTTTTTAGCTCACACATTTTGGTGAACCCGACGTGAATTGGGCTATTCATGATTTAATTGACACATGGTTTGAATGGTTCGGTTATTGTTTTTATGAAATTGTAGATTTATCAATCTTCATTCAATAGACGGTTGTTTTTTCTAAAATTATAGATTTATCAAGTTTCTCTCATAGCATTTTTTAGATTTATCAAGTTTATCTCATATCATTTTAAAAGATCATATTTTCTTTGAGGCATTCTATCAAACATTTTGTTCTTGTATTTTCCTGAAAGTTCTAATGCCATTTCAACATATTCATTTTGTATGAATCCTCCAATCTGCAAATTGCAGTTTTTTTGAAACTTTCAAAATCCTTCTAAACAAAATTTGTCATCATGTGTTTGCTTATAGGTTTCTAAAGCCTTCTATTTATTTGAAGATATCTAATTCCTCTTCAACAAAATCATTTTGTGCATAGCTTGCAGTTCATTCGCTTGAAACTTTTTCAACGTATCTATTTGCATTTGTTTAAAAAGTTTCTAACGCCTTTTAGCAAAATTTGATTTATGTGTTTCATTCAAAATTTAAAAAGCTTTTCCCATTGACTATATGTTGAGGAATTTTGCATTGAATAATTCATTGCATGCAGATATTTCAAGAGGCTTTCTGTTGTTTCTCAGGCCATTTCATCATATCCATTTTGTGTGTTGCCTAATAAAATTTGCTTAAAATTTTTTCTAGACACTCAACAAATCCATTTTGAGCTTATCCTACAATTTGCAGCGTCTATTCTAAGGCGTCCTATCAAGCAGCTCATGCATCTCCTATATCAACTATGTGTGCACATTGTCTGCACTTCTAGCTATAGAGGATTTGTAGTTTTTGTTTTAGGATTTAGTTTTATTTTTATCCATTTTTAGTTTTTAGATTAATTTAATTTAGTATAGTTTCCAATTGTTTTTTAGATTAATTTAGGGTAGATTTTAATTTTAATTTAGAGTTTTTGTGTTATAATTTTTAATTTAAGATAGATTCTAATTTTAATATAGAATTTTAGTGCTTTAATTTTTAAGTTAGTTTTAATTATAGATTTTACATTATAGTTTAAATATTAATGGGACTTTAGATTTTAAATTGTAGATATATTTTAGTTTTTAATTAGTCCTTAATATTAGCTTTTAGATAGATTTTTAAATTTTAGATTTACTATTTAATTAGAATTTTAACCTTTTAATTTAGCTTTAATTTAGTTTCTAATTTTCCATTTAGTTAGATTTTTTTTTCGTTTAGTTTATATTTTAGTTACTAATTTAATTTAGTTAATGTAGTTTAGATTTTTCTTTTTACAGTTCTTTTTTCTTAATGTATATTTTAAATTTAATTTTAGAGTTAACTTAGATCTTAATTTAGATTAAATTTAAATTCATTTAAATCTAGATTTTAATTTAGAATTAATTTGAAACTAACTTTAGTCTAGACTTATTTTTAATCTAGATTTAAAATAACTTTAGATTTTGATTTAGATTTTAACTTTTAGTTTAGCTTTAATTTTAATTTTAATTAGATTAATTTTTATTTTAGAATAACTTTTTAATTTTAGATTAATTTTTAATTAACTTTAAATCAGCCTTTAGTTGAGATTTTAAATTTGATTTTAATTAGATTAATTTTGGATTAGATTAAATTAGATTATATTTTAATTAGAATTAACTTTGAATTTAAATTAGATATTAACCTTAATTAGATTTAGATTTTTAGATTTAACTTTTAGTTCTTAGTTTGGATTTATCTTTTTAAGTTAGATTCTAATTTTAAATTTAGAATAATGTTAATTTTCGTTTTAGTTTAATTTTAGTTTTGGGTCTATTTTTTGTTAATTTGGTTTCTTTTACAAGTTTGTTTGGTAGAGAATTGAAAATCAAAACATTCGCTTGTCGAAGAAAGGAGGCATGAAACTACTAATGAGATTTTGATGTGTGGCGTTCATCGAAGACATGATTACTTCAATTGGTGAATTAAAATGAACAATTGTCTTCTCTCACATATATCTAACTAGGGGGTGAATGAACATTGTTTGCTATGCTTAAGATGGTAGGGAGTATGCTCTCACCTTGTGCATATTTGGTGATCAGAAACCATACCCATATTTTTTTGTGTTTATAACCTTAGAGGGGCCTGCCTCAAAAGAGGGAACGACTCCAACTAGTTTTTCACTCGAGTTGGTATATAAAAGGATGAGACTAAACTCTAAAGTCCTCATGGTATGTAGGCCTTAGTCGTGCAGTGCCATTCGAAAATGGGTACCTACCTTTCCTTTTAAAGGTATAAGAGCCCCTAGTAGAGTGGTTAAAGCCTTAAGTGGCTTGATGTATGCTCACAAGGTGCCATGTACCTGAGTATTCACTAGAACCCTCTTGTTTAGAAGCCAAAATCCCATCTATTTGCTAGAGGTGAAGGCATTGTGAAGGAATACACATTCTCACAGTTCTTACTAGAGGTAATCAACCTATCATGGGAGATTTATGGGGGTTCCAAGCTTGGTTGACCTAAGAAGTGAGTGCACTATAAGGGGGAGCCCATGTGTCCAAGCTTTTGGATTCATTCGCTAAGAATAAGTGTGGTTGGGGAAACCCACATGGAATCTAGCAAATATTGTCCTTTCTAACCTTAGGATTTGTGCTTGTATTGTTAAAATCAAACACTTTTTCTACTATGTCTTACGTGTGTGTTAAAAAAGAGACCTCAAACAAATGTCACACCTAGTAACTTGCAACATATCCAACTTTGCAAACCTCAAAAGGTCAAACAACACAAACATCCAACATTAACCTATCACTTAGATTTCTTGGGGCCATCATCCTTTAGTTATGATCTTCCAATCCTGGCATTCCACCTAGTACTTTCATTTCATCCTATTCCTTGCATTCCACCTAGTCCTTACATTTCATCCTAGTCCTTGCATTCCACCTAGTCCTTATATTTCATCCTAGTCCTTCCATTCCATATAGTCCTTGCATTTCATCCTAGTCCTTGCATTTCATCCTAGTCCTTGCATTCCACCTAGACCTTGCATTTCACCTAGTCCTTGTATTTCACCTATCCCTTGCATAGTCATGGTCCTTGCATATTCATATCCCTTTCATCCTTGTCCTTTCATATTCCTAGTCTTGCATACATAGGTCACATTACATAGTACTTGCATACACATATCATTCCATCTAGTTCTTGCATGTTCAACCACTTTGCATACCAAGACCTTTACATATTCATCATCAATCAAATAAAACCTTTAGCTTGCACTTAGGCTTCTCTTCCTAGGTCTTGAAATCAAACCATTGGCTATCTATCACCCACATTAATTTAGGTTCATCATCCTTGAGTTAGGGAACATTTAGCATTAGGGTATGTGCAAGATCATGATGGGCCAAAAAGCGGCAATATGATGGGTATGTGGCTGATGACCTTTTTTTAACCCAAAATTGATGAAATGAAAAGGGTTTTTAAAGGAGATTTCCAGCTTTCCATCAATATAAATTATGCTTTACTTTGAATTTAATCAGTAATTATTATTCATTTTCTATTCAAATTATGACTAAAGTCTCGATTGATAGGTTGATTGAAAAACATCTATAGATTTCAAATGGTATCACATTTTTTGAATCCAAGACATGTGTCACATTCTATGTTTCACATACTATAGGATTAAAAAAAGAAAATTTTAATTTCATGAAGTTTTGACCAAGTTAAGGTGGTTAGACACACGAGTTTTTTTTTTTTTTAAGTTGTAATAAAAAATTATAATTAATTATTTACTTGAAAAAAATTACAAAACAATATGCATCACATCGGGACATGAATCCTCTAGTTATATCTAAAATTTATCAAAAAATATTATTATTTTATTGTGGTTAGGGTGGTCATAGACACCTACTTCTTATTTTTTCCCAAATTTAAGTAATCAAGCATTGAAATTTCAAATTTTCACCAAATAGATTTAAAAAAAACTAGTAGTTTAGAAACTGCATTCAATTTTCTAAAGATTCTATTCTTACATATTTTTAAAATAATATAGATAACTTATTCAAATTTTTACGTCAAGTTGCCTAATTCTGATTTTTCTAATTTTTTTGCCACTTAAGGGCCTATTTTTTCCATGATGATCCTGAACATACCCATTATCCTTGAGTAGGTAAATCCTTTTGGAGTCCATCATCTCCTACATACCCTCTCTTGATCATTAGTCCTTGTGTCTATCCATCATAACACAAGTAAAGCCTTTACATCACAACCAACTTTAGACCTAGAGTTTCCTTTGAGCTCTTGCATTCTTAGTTTGTCATATCATACCATAACATTTTCATATCCCATATTAGAATCATATCCTTTTCATTGCAACCTTGTCTTAGGTCTCATACATTATCCTATCTTGGATTTAAAATTAGAACAAATCACCTATGACCTAGGCTAGAACAAGAGAAAAAATGTTTCAAGAGGAAGGGAACCCTTGGGGAAGAGACTTTGATGGGGAAGATCACATTGGTATTGCAACTACTAAAATAAGTGAAACTGATAGTGAAGAAATAACACAGTCCACCATAAGAGAAGCTCTTAATGATAATAGGTTCACTAAACTTCTTACGGAGGTGGTCAAACATAACCCACAACAATACTTCAAGGCCCTTGTTGATGAAGGAATCAAAAAGCCTCCTGATTTTGACATATCATTAGTCACAATGAATGACCAACCTAAATCTAGTGAATCTAAGCATCCCAAAAAAAACAATTATGGTAGGATCAAAGATCATAGACCCTTTTATTTATAACCTCATTATAAGAGATCTTCAAAGACATCAAAACATGTACCTACAAACGATCCTATTTTGGATGAGCTTAGAACATTGAGACAAGAATTGGATACTCTCAAGAACAGTAAAAAATTGTCTCACAAGTTCTCCATTGAAGACATATGTCCTTATCCTGTCGATCCAAGCATACCAATGCCACCTTTTCCTAACCAATGGGACATACCAAAAATTGACAAATATAATGGAAAAGGATATCCTAAGGACCACTTAAGACAATTTTGTGCCACTACCATGGAATTTGTAGTTGATGAAATGTACCTTATGAGATTATTCCCCCACAATCTAAGAGGAGAAGCTATCAAATGGTTTTCACGATTACCCCCAACCGTCAAATCCTTTTATGAATTGGTTGATAAATTTTTCCCCAATTATAGTTTCAATTACGACCTTAAAGTGACCATGACAAAAAAATTCAACACCAAACAAAAACAAGGTGAATCTTTTGTTTCATTTTTACAAAGATGGAGACATTTAACAAAATGATTACCTTATACCATTCTGGAAAAAGAATTGGTTGACCTCTTTTGTCAAAATTTGAACAAAGAAATTGGAAGGGAACTTTTCCTCAAGTGTTTAGATTCCTTTGATGAAGCCATAGAGATGGGATTTTGAATCAAACAAATTCTCATTGACGATGAAACTATTAAACTTAATAACAACAGAGACCAAAAATTAAATTTGAATAAAAGACGCATTTTTGGGTAAAGAACAAGAATGTAGTCAATGGCGGAGTTGTTGATGCAAAAACAACTCAAAAATCATCACCTATTTACAATCTCAAAGGTCCATCTTTAGATAAAGGGAAAGAAAAATAGAGAAGTTTCCTTAAATGAAATTTTACACCAAAGGGACAATCACTTGAATCTGCATTAAAAGAACTTCTTGAAAACAATATTATAACACAATCTAAAATAAAGGAATATAATCCACAAGTCAAACCACCATGGTACAATGAAGATAACTTTTGCGACTATCATAGACACAAAGGACATAAGACTAATAGCTACAATAAACTTTCTCATTTAATACAAGACCTTCTTGATGACGGTAAGATAGCAGTTGACGGATACACTCCTTTTGGCAACTCTGATCATGAGGTTTTTAAAAACCCTTTCCCTAAGCATGACAAGGATAAAGGAAAGACTCTTGAATTTGGTGATGGGGTAAATTATACTACTGCTAAGTATGACTATACCATACATAACATTAGCAAGGTTGATAATCATGTAAACACTTTCATTATAAAAGGAAAAGAATTTGATTGCAAGGTTACTACCCACAAAGGCACAGTTACCCTTAGAGGTCCTAATTCAAAACCCACTACACTAGCTTCGCAATACAACCTCATACAACACTTAGGAAAAATTCTTATGCAAATTTTTTTGCTTGAACTACTACACCTATCTCCTGAGCATAAATCTATCCTAGATAAGCACTTGCTACTGCTACAGTGCCTACAAACCTACATGTAGATCAATTCCAAGCTATGGTGGGACACATCTCCTCTCCCCATACTCTCACTTTTACTAAAAAAAATGATTCATCCCTTCGACAACCACATAACACAACTTTACACATTGACGTCCTCATCCATAATGTTAAGTTTAAGCAAGTTTTGATAGATGGAGGAGCAGGCCTTAATATTTGTACTCAAGAATTGATGATCACAAAATTAGGGTTATTTGAAAATGCAGTTGATCCAAGTAAAAATATTACCATAAAGGAACATGATGAAGAGGAACACTCGTCTAAAGGATTAGTTACTCTACCAATCAGAGTTGGCCCTGTGGTAAAGGATGTGGCTTTCCAAGTCCTTGATCTCCCTCTGACCTATAATATCCTCCTTGGAAGACCTTGGATTCATGCAATGTAAACAATACCTTCTACATACCATCAGTGCATTAAATTCTCACACGATGGTGTTGAAATCACAATACGAGGAGATCCAAACCCTTTTATGTATTGTCATAATCTAAGCCCTATTTAAACATAAATCAAAATCTCTAGCAATCGTGAAGCACCTCCTTCACAAGCATATGTTGATCTTGAATCCTTAAAAGTATCCACGTCATTTATTGCATCATCAAACTCCAAGGTCCAAATCCATGATATGGGATGCAGAGAATACCATTTGGATAATTTACCAGCAAAAGAAACTGCTAATGTCATCAAGAAGGGTTAGACTTCCAATAAGCATACCAAGATAGCTATAGAAGGAATGCAAAAAGATGATTGTGCTTGGAATGAAAACTTTTGGGATCCTGATGATACACCCTCCCTTGCCATATCTACTTCCACTCAATCTTTTCATGTCTATAATAATCCCATGTTTAACCAAGACATCTATGATAACCCACTCTTTGATCATGACCCTGCCGAGGATATCCAATCGTCATCCTTCCATCCCACCTGCCTTGGTCCAAGATATGTATCTCCTATTGTCGCCTCTACTAAGCCATCTTTCCAAGTCATTAAGGATGTGCAAGATTCCTTTGATGTTAGTAGTATTGAAAATTATAGTCCCAAATACTTTGTTGATGGCATCACCACTCTCATTCATCCACTAAGCATTCATGTCACCCCACCTATTTCATCCATCTCACCCAAATCCATACACCTCATAGATATGGATCAACAAGTATCACCCAAAGAAGATAAAAAGTATGTAATTCAAGAATCAAAGGTAAAAGTTTCTTTTTCAAATGGAGACCCAGAATCAAAAGAGACCATGAAAATAAATAAATATCAAGAAAATTCCCTTAGCCAAAATAAAAAGCTATCAAAAATAAAAGTCAAAAGTGAAAGCAAGAAAAATTCGATCTCCAAGTATGCCTCTCCATCAAAAATCACTGGGGGCATCTATCAAGGAAGAAAATAAAAAAAAGAACTTGTTGATGCAATGTCTCCATCCACATCACTCTCACTCATACCATATATTTCATTCCACCCATCCATGTTCACACATCCGTCATATCATCCACCTCCATTGGTGATGTCTTTCAATGTGTCTTTGATGACGAATCCTTCACGTACTCTAGCTCATTGGTCGCCCAAGCTCCTTTTCATCTAAAGCTTGATGGCCCACATAGAGTGCACATTAGGGATCCTACCATAGCCTCTTTCATCTACCACATCTATTGCCCTTCATACTTGCCACTCGTACTCCTCATTCCAATTGGGTCCTTCCATCCAACACGGTCATCCACATAGGATCAAGGCATTGTAAAGGAATTCTATGGATCTGACATGTATCAATTCTACATTTAGCTTTAGAAAGTATGCTCTTTTAAAAGATCTGAAAAAATATAAGAAAAAAGAGAAAAAGATCTAAAAAAATACAAAAAAAAAAGAAAAAAAAAGAGAGAAAAAGAAAAAATGATGAAAAAATTCAAGAGAAATCAATTCGTTCAATGGTGAAAACCACTACGGTGGTTCCTTGAGCAAGTACCATGGTAAAAACTGAGAAATCAATGCCATGTGGAGAGGCTTTTCTCCTTTTTCCTTTGGAGCTCTACTTGATCTTTTCATCCCATTTTCATTGACCCTCCACTTCATAATGGCCTTTTCACACTCACCATGGCTTGTGAATTGTTCAACAGTCCTCTGGCTTGCTTGATTTTCCATGCTTACTAGGTTGATCCTATCCCTCACTTGGGCATCTCCTTAACCTTAGCTATGGATTAGGATATTGAACATCTCGTGGTCAAAGAAATTACCCTCTTTGTCTATCTACTCGCTTGTGATTTTTCTCTTTCTGTCATAAAATGTCTTGAAAAAATCCAAAAGAATCATAAAGTGTCTTGAAAAAATCCAAAAAAAATCATAAAATGTCTTAAAAAAATCATAAAATGTCCTGAAAAAATCCCAAAAAATCATAAAATTTCCTAAAAATAATCCAAAAAAATCATAAAATGTCTTGAAAAAAATCTAAAAAAAGTCATAAAATGTCCTAAAAAATCCAAAAAATCATAAAATGTCTTGAAAAATCCAAAAATCAAGAAATGTCCTAAAAAATAAAAAATATCATAAAATTTCTTCAAAAAAATCCAAAAAAACTCATAAAATGTCCTAAAAAATCCCAAAAATCATAAAATGTCCTAAAAAAATCTTTAAAAAATCATAAAATGTCCTTAAAAAATACAAAAAATCACATATTCCAAAATTCCAAAAAAAATAAATATTCCAAAAATCCCAAAAAAATCAAAAATTTCAAAAACTAGTGACACTTTCAGATCATCACACTACTTTGAACTTCAACAAAATTAAATTGTGCTAGGATTGACAATCAAGCAAAAAAATTATAACATACCTATCAATCCATCTTACAAATCCACTCAAATGCATAAACTATGACAAGAATCAAATTTACACTGAAGAATGATGCATGCTTGTTTGTTTATCTTTGATTGATTTATGATTTTATCTTTGGTGACATATCTTTTAGCTTCTCTAGGATGTCGTGGACTAGAGAGGCGAGGATAGGGCATGTTCACTTATTTGTTGTCTGTGGATTGTTTCTTATTCACAAGACGACTCATCTTAGGAAATGGTTGTCTAAAACCATCGAGGACCTATGAGTCAAATGTGGATGAGAGAATTCCTTGTCTGATAGTGTCTTCCATGCAATAAGTATTCAAGTCATCTAAGGTCCTTATACCTAGATGCTTTACTTTACTGCTAAATAAAAATGAAAACAATATTCAAGTCGTCTAGATGTTCATGTTATCTAGATGCTTATACTAAATTTCCACATAATAAGCTCAATGATGATAAAAGTACTTAAAAGGCACAAGAGGCTTCATCACCTTCATTTTCTTCCATCTTGCATGACATTCTCTTCATCTTTCTTGTCGCAACAAAATATTTATATAACTGATATATGTCTCTTGAATCAAACCTCACATCAGCCGACTTGCTTCTTGAAATCTCATGTCCCCTTAATCAATTAGTCAATCAATCATTGCATCACCTTGTCTTGTGTAAGCATCATTCTCAATCAGCCTAATCAGCTCAATCAACTTAATCTTTTCATCAACCTGGCTATACTGATCATTTCCATCAATTGTTTAGTTACACCCATCAACTGTGCATTTTCATCAAATATACATCACTTCTTTATCACTTGCACAATATCAGATATCTAATCATTTTCTAGACATCTATCGAGAGATTAATCTTCTTACAATATGTTCAATCAATCTCTCGAGAGGGCATATCATTCTTATCATAATCCTTAGCAAGATATCTCTGGGGCATGTATCAATTGATCAATCTTTCTCTTTGAAACAATGCGACAAGCTGCATTGTCTCAAAGAGGGGAAAAATGTAGACACTCAAATTTGTCCTCATAATCATCATGATATTTTTCTATTGATTAAATAGTTTTTATGATTTACTTAATCAATTCATTCAATGCTTTCTTTTATTCATGCATTTTATCAAATCATTAAACCATTAAAATATTAAACATTCATATTCGATCATAGACCATTTGTATCAACATGTTCATATTTAGCTAAATAATTAAATCATTAAAATCAAATCATAATAATCCATATAATCATTATTAATCATCTTCATTCACATTTAAAATATATTTACCATGCATTTATCTCTCCTCTTTATCATTTCCACTCACATAAATTTCATTTAATTACATAATGTGGGATATTTAAATTTCCCTCTTGCAAACCCTTTATCCCAAATTTCCCTCTCAAACACCTCTACATCCTGAAAGATGCCTATTTAAATGGGATTTCCCTCTCATTTTCAATGCCCATGAATTTGCATATCCATATCATCTCTTATCTTGGACTGCATTTTCCCATTCACCATAGCCCCTTTATTGCATTTTGTGCTCACAAAATTTGAGAGCAAATGCATAAAAAAATATCTTGGTGATAGGAAGACAATGGAGAGTGATTTCATTTAAAAGCATTTCCATAGTTTAGAAGCTTGTTTTCTGGTTTTGTTTTTAATTTGAATGGATCCATTGAGGTGAGTGTGAGATGGAGTTTCTTATTCCATAGAATCCACAATTTTTCATCTCACACAAAAAGAAATAGAAGAGGTGGATATGCAAGCCATAGAAGATGTGAATATGAAAGCCATGAAGGATCTTGAAAATGAAATGGAGTAGGAAAATAAATCCTTTGAGTATTACAAGACCTAGTTTGATGAGCTATAGAAAAAAATTAACAAGATAGGAAAAGCATTCAACATGCTAACTTCTATCACACTAAGAATCATGAGAAGGAAAATATTTGGAAAAATAAATGGCATGGATAAATTCAAGAAAGGGAAGAGGAGAAAGAATCCCTCTCAAGAAGTGGAGATGCAGCCAGAGGATAAAGCAATTGAATAGATGGATGCATGGAGCAAGGTGTTGGAGTAGATTAATATGGGATGGGACTTGATTTGTAGTCCTAGAAACTAGTTTGGATTAGTTGTCTCTTTGGATTATGGCCTGGGAGCCTTGGTCTTAGTTGGGTCTGCAAAACCTTTTGTTTAATATTGTTTACTATTTTTTGGCTATTTTATTCAAACATTATAATTTTCTCCTGGTGATGTCTATTTCTCAGCTGATTGGCCTTTTGTTGTTTTGTTTGGTGTTTTTCCATTATTTTGGTGTGGTTGTTTTTTTGTTCTGAATTATTGGCTATGATGATTGACCTTTGTTCTTTGTCTAGGTTCAAGGGCCCTTTCCCCTACTTTTTAAATAAAAAACAAAGTGCGGATAGAGAGGAACTTGGTATAGAAATATAAGATTGAGTTGGATAGATAGGGGAATTGGTGCATCCTATAACTAGAAATGTAGACCTTTACAATTATAATTCAAATCTCAATTAGGCATTGTCTATAAGATCTCCCTTTCTATACTTAGTGTTAGAACTTCATCTACCATAGACTTATTCTAATTGTTGCAATTCATTGATGTATGGGGCTTCAATACTTGATTGAGAAATTAGATCTTCAATCATCTCCCTAATTTTCTTTAGATATGTAACTTGCACATAAGAGAGGAGAGAATGGGTTGTGCCATATAGATGGTTTCATAAGTAAAACCCCATTTTAGTTAATGGATATGATGATGTAAATGAGTGTTTACCCTAGGTTGGATAGAGGCAAGTGGATAAAGGAATGATAAGTTGACAAGTGTTACAACTTAACATTCAAATCTATATACATTGATGGCATGAATTCATTGTACTCATCACTTTCAAGGATAATTGGACACTTGATTTGGAGTCCTATAAGTCTTAGTACTCATAAGAAATTGACATGAAACATGAATAAAATAACATGAAATCTTCATGGATTACTAACATGATACTTGATTGAAATAATGTTGCAATAATCTTACTATTTCTAGTCTTGACTACTTTTTTTAGGATGCTCAATTGTCACTTCAAAATGCTAGGATTTATTAGGATTTGAAATAGTGAAAAAGAATTTTTATTTATACGTATTTGTTTAATTTCCCACAAGATCAATTATTGATGGACAACAAGTAAATTCAAATTTTTAAATGTTAAAATGTTGATAATGAAATAATTAAATTATGTCTAGAATAGGATAGAGAAGGGATCTATCACCCTAGTATAGACTTATTTTGGGGATTTTTGTGTTTTTAAATAAACATTAAAATTGATATTTCACAATTTAAATATATTTTTCCAAATATGATCATAAAATGGCCAAATTAAAATCATGAATGGGTCAAAGCATATAAGGGGGAGCTAAAACTAGTGTGAAATTTTCAAAGGTGAAAATTTATGATGTTGCATTTAGCTTGTGCACTTTAGTGAGTGTGAAATTATACTCATGCTCACACTAAAGTAATGATAAGCCAAGAATGGTTATTTTGTCTGAACATTGAAGATATAGGATGACATTGAATCTAGGGGATGCACCAGGACCAATGCTTAAGATCTTATGAAATAACACTATAAAGACAAATTAATAGACACATAAATTGTAATGAAACATGATTAACATGAAGCATAAAATGAAGACATAAAACTAACAAAATACAAAAACATAATGTGAACATTATACAATAGAAACACAAATGCAAACATAGTGCAAACATGCAAAAGGGGTATACCAATAAATACTAGAAAGATTTATATAAATCTTACTAAGATCCATAACCAAGGTGTTCATGGATCACAAGATAATAAAATTATAATATCTTCTAGGTGACCCATGAAAAAAAGAATCATAGGCTAGTGAAATCTGATATTCACTACATGAGATTGATAAGAAACAAGACAAGCTAGTGATGTCTTATATCCACTAGGTAAGTTTCTACCACAATATCAAATGAAAACACACAAGGTTCAGTGAAGTTTGATATTCACTAGGTGAGGTTTCATATCAACAATACGAAGAATTATAGTCCCAATAATTTTGATAAGATGCTACAAAATATGACCAATATGTGAAAAATGCATCACAAAGTTCAAAATATGTGAATAAATTGAAGCACATAATGGAATGTATGCCCCCATCATAAAGTAATTGCTAACACCAATCGAGAGAAAATACCCTTTAACATAGAATAAAATGATACTTTTAAGATTATAGGACATGAGAGCTAGGTAGGAAGCCATATGAAAAATTATATGTTCCCAGCAAAGTTAACTCATGACAATGGGTTTCTCTAAAAAAAAAATCCACATAAGACAAAGAAAGAACATGAAGGATCCACAAATCTAGGGTTAGTATAGATGATAGATAATGCATAATATGGTCATGCTCAAAACTATCATCATTCCCCAAATACTTATGGAAATACAAACACAAGGGAGGAACGACACATAAAGATAATAAATTCTTTGGGTGAAGATATAAGAGACCTAAACATCTCATCACTTTACATCATTTTCAAAAAGACTAAAGGCAATACATTAAAAACATAGAGAGGAAGGGAGATACAAATAGATGAATGACATGACAAATTCACTTTCTTTGTATCCTTGCGCCTACTAGAACAACAATGTTTATTAATAGAAAACTAACAAACATAAATATATTCCAAGAAATGCATTACAATACATCATATTATATGTAAAAACACACACAAAATACTCAAGTAGGTACTACACATTTGATTTCATCTATAGAAAATTGTCCACATCCCAATTTTGTTCATCATATATGGATGGAAAAAATACAAAATAGTAGCTACAAGAAGTGTAGTACAAGGATAAGTATCAAGTTCAACATGTGGTGGGTCACTCTCATTATGAGGATCATCATGGTTGCCCCCATCTAAATTCATTAATTTGGAAAACATAAGTGTTATTTTTTTTTTCTTTTTTTCTTTTTGTCTTCAAATTAATAATTAGAGTGTATCACAATAGGCTACATGTTAGTATTATCAATTTGATTGTGAGCATTAACATCTATTTTTGTATCTAGTGAGGTTTTTATTATTTATTTTTCTTCATACAAATAAGGTTCAACTTCATGGTCCAGCGAGAGTGGTAGAGTGGAGTAAAGCAATGATGATGATCGATGGGTAGGAGGTATTTCATCAGAATTTGGGTGGATGGATTATTAATCATTAGGTAAGGTCTATACTCTTCAACAAGATAATGATCCATAGCTCGACATCTTCATTTGAGTTCTTTTTCACTTTTGTTTCTTCTCATATGAGCTTCAACTTGTGAAGGAATTTCCCAACAATGGTCCCTTTTCTTCCTTTGTAGGAGGAATTGAGGGGACTATTGAAGTTTGAGAAATTATAGGATTCATAGGTTTTTGGACAAAAAATCATTTTTCCTTAGGGTGCACAAATTTCATCCCCTGAAGGCTTTATCGAATGGTTTTCTCATGGTCCTTTATAGGATGAGAGAGGGGAATCATGAAATACATGCTAGAAGTTTAGGGAATAAGTTTGAGGTAAGGTTCATTCACTACTTGTGAATTAGGAAGAACAACCATCATAGCCACTGAAGACAAAGGATCCTTGAGAGAAATGTTACTAAGGGATAATTCAACTATATGCTTAGCCTGAAATTTTTGATATGACACAAATAAAAAAACCTCATGAGGTTTAACAGGCTGGATTGGTTAGGGCCAAAAGTAGACTAGGGAAAAAATTTAATTAGAAGCCAAGATTTTAAATCCACTATGGTAAATAGTATGTATTTGTTCTTAAAATAGGGATTTAAGACATTTGTGAATAACCAATGGGACTGCATTCATGGAGCTTATCCATGGATGACCTAATTGCACATGAAATTGGTTAAGTGTTAGGATATATTATAGTAAAAAGAACATCTAGCTATTAAGGTCCAAATTTTATTAGGAGAGTAATAGAACCAATCGTAGGGAAAATAGAACCATCATGACCCTTTAATAATTCTTTTGATTGTTCATAATCATATTTCTAAAGTTCATCCACATATAATAATACTTTGGTGATCACATTCACTAGACAGTTGAGATCAATGTATATTCCCCTTGTGGGTTATCATTAATTCTATCAATGATATACAGAGGAGCATTGGGTGCAATTATAGAACCATCAACGTGTGAAATGAATATTAGAAAAAAAAGACTATTTTGGCCCTTATGAGGTTGAGTATCAACCATTTTGAAGTAATTGAATAGATCATCAACATCTTATTTAGTGCTAGTTTGTTGGAAAAAATTGGTTGAATGACAGTATGATTTGTAAATATTTATAATTTTTGATTGGGTGGTGTAACCAAATTATTTCCTTTGTCATTTACACCACCCAAATGGATGATATTATAATCAATGAGGTCTTACACTTGTCATTAAGACACATACATATTTATGTGTCATGCCTAGGTGTATGATGATTTTGACAAAATGGTTTAGCATGAAATTTTGGTGGTACTGGTTTAGTTATGTCAATAGGCCTAATAGGTGGAACTTGAATCATATTTTTGTTTAATTATTACAATATTTTTTAGTGTGGAGATAATTAGGAAATTTTGAAAATTTTCTATCTCTTAGCTTGAACTAATATGTTGTTGTAGTGGAAACCTTTGTTTGGATATTATTGGTTTATTGAGGATTATTTATCTTTAAAAAGTTCATATTTTGTTTATTAAATGGTTGATAGTTGTTATGAGGCATGGCTTTGAATTGACCAATAGTGTTTGATGAAGGTGTTCCTTCATATTTACTAACCAATATTGATAATCATGAAGGGTCATACATAAGTGTGTGAATGAGGGATACTTCATTAAAAAGATCTTATTTCTAATGTTAGGTTGCAAATTTCTAATAAAGACTCATTATATATTAGAATTTAGAACATTATAGGATATTTATGAATATAGAGCTTAGTACCATCCTATAAAGTTAGTCACCTTCTCTTTAGGTCCTTTTTTACATTAAAATTCAAATCCATTAATGCAACTTGAGGATTAATATTCTCTTGAAAGTGTTGAATGAATTTATTAACTAGTTTTGTATACAACACTATCGATTTATTTGGAAATGAACAATTTAACCAATCCAAGATGTCATATTTTAATGACCATCAAAATAACTTAGTGAAGAGGGATTCTTCAGAAAGGAAATCACTACATCAAGTAGTGAAGACCAAAATGTGGTTGTTGGGATCTGCTTTTCTAGCATACTTTTCAAAGTGAGCTATTTCAACATTTTGTGGTATGGGTGTGTTGAACAAACCTTGATACTAAAAGGGGGAATAAATTAGTATCTTCAAAAATTAAAACCTTTAGAACAATGCAATTTTAGATTTTTAACCATATCAACAAACTTTAATCTAATCAGTAGCAATGAAAGATAAAATAATGAACAAGCATGAATAATATAACACTAGATATACCTAGAAAACTCAAGAATGGAAAACCACTATGAGAGATCTCACAATATATTAATAATATTGCAATTTTTTTAAGGCTCACTACCTAAAGAAACACACTGCTCCCTAAAGAACTTATAGAATAAGATGCACAACCTTTGGGAAAGAAACAAAGGACTTATAGGCTAAGGTACACAACCTTAAGGAAAGATAAAAGGGCCTACTAGGAATACTCACTATCTTCAAGTAGGATACATGGAGATTTGGATTAATAAGATATATGTTAACAATAAACTTTGTTGAATGAGGCTTTGAAGCACATTTGAATTGTATTTTCACAATTCATATTACTTACTACATCATTCAGCACACACACTTTTAACTTATTGCATTGCTCCTCACACATTCCACAATGCAACAAAATTATTCTTCCATTTATATCCTCCATAAGCGAGGACACTATCAAATTAGGTCGGCCATAATAGGAGACAAATAATAATCTCAACACGTTGAACACAAAACATAATTACGGTGAAAGAGGTCCTATCCAAGAGTTAGAGAGGACCTAAAAACACTTATTACATCTACCAATGTGATCCCAAACATCAAACATCCTGGTGCACAACATTTCAAGTCGGTAATAACTAAACATGTAGAGGAAAGATGTAGCACATTACCTATCGGCCTAAAAATACAACTTCCATCTGAATTTACTCAATGTGGTTTTCAATAGGATATGGTAGGACCCAAACACATCTTAAAAAAACCTTAATTGTTGGTGCAGACCCACAAGCACATAGTGCAAGCAAGAGAAAAAGCCTTGTCATCCAAACAACCACAAATTACCCAAAAAGGAAACTCAAACAATATGCAACACCAAAGAGATCAACGATTAATGTGGGGACCATAGAGAGAAATTCCATGAACATCCAAAAAAACTTCCATATACTTATTTCTCATTTTTATGCCAAAAAATAGATGGCATAAAATAAATAGAAACATAACACTTCATCCCAAATTCCCAGAAGACACAGTCATGCAATAGGACATTTGCAAACTAACTTATGATAAAGTTCATCACATTAAATCTAAAATAAGATGCTACAAAAACACTAGAAGCATGTCTGCCAAGCCATAGAAATAGAAGCAGCAATGTGGAGAAATGTGGAGCATTTTTTGGATTAGTCCTAACAGGAAACCAAACTATCATCCCACTATATAATTACCAGAGAGATCCTCAGCAACATTGGTGACTTGAAAAGGCATGACTACAAAATACACAAAACAAAAACTCTAAATCCTAGAAAACAAGACCATATCTTCATGGGTGGAGGAATGTAGAGCACTTTCCCAAATATTCTTCAAAGAAACTTCCTATAGAAAAAACTTCCACCAACATTCAAAGACCAAAAACTCCTTGTAGCAACACGTACTCCCTCTGGAAAAATAGGAGAGAGCATACAACAAACTAAAGACCATTAGCAACATATACCCAACATCAACATTACTTCTAATCCTCATCTTAATACTTCTAATCCTCATCTTTATACTTCTAATCCTCATCTTAATATATCATCATGATATCATCTTTGCTGACAACACATTTACTCAAGGCATGACATCCAAACGTGAACATCAATAATATCACTATTATAACATCATCATAGTATACCATTAGAATACAAATGTAACAATAAATGATAGCCCAAACCAAGTGTTGTCATCAATGAAAAACCAAACTGAGTGTTGACATCAATGCAGACCTTGGGTAACATATGTGCAATAGTATCCCCCTTTGGCATTGATGGAAACACACACCTTATCATTCTCCTCCTTTGATGTCATGGACAAAGGGATCAGGTGTTAATTTAAATTATCAACACATTTTCAACAACTATACTTCTCCTTCAAAAAATTATATATGCTCCCCCATTAGCAATAACCAACCAACTACCTACTCCCCCTAAGAGGTAGCTCACATCAATCCAGGATAAAAGGATATGACATGAATTTCTTGTTGGCATATGGTTTAAGAGAACATGGTTTTTGTCTTTTACTATTTTCATTGATGGAAATTGAAGTCATTGTTTTGGTCCACAATCACCCAACATATATAATGGCAAACTATGTGTTACTGGCAGAGTACTCATGGAACAGGGTATCTAGTTTGATAGTTTCACCGGATCATCATTTTATACTATGGATCACTGAAATTGTTTGTTAAGCATGTGGAGCATCTTATTATTGAATCTTGTAATGTTTCTTTTGTGGCTATGTAGCTTTGAAGGTCCGGTAGGAAATTTTTTGTCTATTTGCTTGATAGAGCCGACTCAATGTAAATGGTGTGTAGCAGATGTATAAAGTTGAATTATTTTAATTATCTTCAAGTTCAGATGTTTAATTATTGGTCATATATATTGTGTAGCTGACTTGTTTGGATACACATAAAAAATATTTATGTTTTGGGCTGACAAGTTGCAAATATTATTAAGCTTTGTTGAGTCAACCTGTGGTGATTAATTCCTAGTTAGCAGATATATTTAGATGATCAATCACATCATCTAGATGAATGGAGAAGTTGTGTGTGCGTATGTTGTGAAATTCTAAAGTGTATTTGAGCAATTTCATGTACAGTTTCACTTGCGCATAAAGATTTTGTGTACGAACTTGAGCATAATAGAATTGAAGTTCAATATCAGTCATCAGGACAAAATTCCAACATCAGAGCTAAATCAAAATTGCAATTAGGAATTGGTAGATGGTAGCTATTCAGTTCATTTTCTTTTAGATCAATTCCAAACTATTGTAAGGGTAGTGAACCCCCATCTTTTGAGTAGTGAGATCTAGGTAGTGAGCCTGAATGCAAGTGCATTCCCATTTTGTAATACTTCTTTTGAGTATACACAGAACTTATTGTGGATTGGCCATCCACTGTGGTTTTTCCCCTTACAGGGTTTCCACATAAAAAAATTTGTGTTATGGTTGTGTGGTTTCTTTCTTTCTTTATTTTCATATTAACTTTGATTAAATGTGTTAAGTGGAATAAAGATCAGGATAAAAGAATTAATTTTTGCAGAACAATGATTCACCCCCCCTCTCAGTGTTGCTTGTTTCCAACAATTGGTATCAGAGTAAGTTCCTCTAAATAAGTCTAATAGCTTGGGGAGATCTTGGAGAGTCATGGATACAAGTAGTCTTCAATAGAAACTTGTGGTGGCCCTAGATGATCTTGACCAGTCAAAATATGAGATCCGAGAATTGCAAGAAAATCTTGAAAATGCAAAAAAATCCATCCAGTCATTGAAAGACAGTATTGATGAATCAAGGGAGAAAAGAAAGGAATTATGTGGTCAGCTTAAGTAGAAGAATAAAACCAGTGAAGATGAACAACTCAGTCAAGTCATAAAGGAGAAAATAGAAGAATGTGATTTTTTTCCCCAAGAGAATGGTGCCTTGAAGCATGCAACATAATCCATCATGATGAAGATGACTAAAGAGTTAGAGGAAAAAAAGAGAAATGAAGAAAATATTGCACAATCCTTGAAAGAAAAGTTTGAACAATGCATCTGATTAGAAAATGAATTGGAGCAATCCAAGAGCAATGAAGAAGAGCTTGAAAAACAACTTGATGATCTCAGGGATGAACTTGCTACAACAAATGAGTTTAAGGAGAAATTAAAAGCAAGCTCAGCCAAACTTGATGAGTTAATCAAGGGACAAAGAACTGATGGTGACAAACGAGGTCTTGGATATGAAGAAGGAGAAAGCTCTAAATTTGTGCAAAGGAGCTCTGGACAAAGGAATTCTAGACAAGGAAAATTCAAACAAGGAGATCACATGAATGAACCTAGAAGGAATTTGGTAAGGCAGCCTAATGCTCAAAGATTTAATGGTTATTGTTATACTTACAACTAATTTGGTCATATGGCTTCTCAGTGTAGGAGTAGGGTGAACACAAGTACACCATCATTCTCAGGTTAGTGCTTTAATTGTTACAAGTATGATCACTAGTCAAGTGAATGTAGAACTATGATGTATAACCCTCATAGAGATGTCAAATTTTATGCAAGCTATAGATTTGGACATGTTTCTAACCAATGCAGATCAAGACAAAATTAGTGGAACAATTAGCCCAGACAGAGAAGTGTTGTTTTCTACAGCTACAAAAAATTTGGCCACACTTCTAGATTCTGTTGGAATGGAAGAGGTCTGGTAAAATAGAATAAGCAACCAAATGTTAAGAGAAAAGGAAAGATCACTAATGATGAGATCAAGAAACAAATGCAGAAGAAATGGGTGAAGAAGAATTCCTCTAGAGAATAAAATGGATCTGCACTAGAAGCCTCTTCTGGTAACACCCCTGGAAACTAGTTATAGGCCTCTGCATTAGGGGGAGCTGTTAAGAAAATCCTCAAAACCCCCTACAAGTGATTGGTACTAGAATTCAGATGTGTCCAGTAGGAAATCAAATATTCTTTAGTCGTTGTGGAATGAATCTAAGGCATCAATGAAGATTATTGTAGATCCGTGCAAGAATTATTTGCCCCAGAATATCAAGTTTGAAAACCTACAAAATTAGGGCAAGAGAATTTATTGCAAAAAGTAAAGAGTTAGGTTCGATGAAAATAAAAGAACCATTTTTACTCTCATTTGTCACACTACATTCAAGAGAAAGAAGTCTGAAGTACTCTGAGGTGATCCTTGCCAAAGCGAAGAAGATAATCTACATCGACTTCCATTTCATCTCTAAAAGGTATTTATAGAAAACTTGTAAAAAATTTTACTCACAATTATGTCTACCCCTCTCTTAGGAAGTCAAAGATAGGTCGCACCCTAAGTTCAAATGGCATCCATATAAATTGGTAGACATTGATCCTTTAGGAGCATTTTCTTCTATGTCATACGGTGTTATGCATATCGAAGATATTAGGGCGTATGTGCATGCGAACATTGAAGATTTGGGTAGTGTGGAGCTATTGGAATTATATTCTAATCACATAGTGAAAGAAGATTTTTCTATGAAACCTAAATTCAAAACCCTAGTGGACAAGAAATTTATGCAATTCATGAAGTTTCCCATCTTTGAGGAGCATGAGTGGGTTTGATACATTTTGAGTAGAGTGCATGATGAATTTATGTGGCCTGATACACCATTTAAAATTGCCAAGGAAGCTATTTGTGTAGTTACAGGCTTAAGTTCTTCCAACAAACTTCCAGTATTGAAGTTGATAAAGAATGATGATGTCTCTAAAGCGACTAGCTCGCACTAGGATAGAAGGGAAATGACTATAAGTCATATTGTTGAGGTTGATGTAAGATTTGCATCCATGATCATAGGATATAAGATTTACCATTCGAGTTGGGAAAAATTTGTATCCAACACTACAATTTACACAACATATGAGATGATTAAAGAAAATATGGATTATGATCTATATGAAGTTCTCAGAGGGAAACTCTTGGAGAATCTGAAGAAAATCAAGAAGGAAAAAAACAATGTTTTCAAGTTCGGAAACTTGTTAATCTGCATGTACTTTTACTTCTCAAGTGAGGTACCAGGATTTGGAAAAGTTCAATGGGGAAATGATGTTCTAGTAGTAGTACAAATTTGGGACATGTTATGTATTCTTGGTGATCGGCAAACTCACAACACAATCCTATGAGATCATTTCAATAGCTTTCAAAAATAGATGCATGTCAGAGAGAGGATCCCTGAAGCCGTAGTGGAACATTATAAAAATTATATATGCTTCATGGTGGATATTAATCAATGTCACATGGAAGTGATTGATCCAAGAACTATTTGGATCATGCCTATGGGCTATGAAGTGGATGAAAATATACTAAGGATGTATGTAGAACATCTACTGAATTCTCCACTGGATCCTAATGAAGAAAGGTTTGGCACCTATGCAGAGAAGAACCTTCAAGTACATTCAAAATTGAGGAATCCAGTGTCAATAAGAAGGGTAAGAAAGGAAACAAAAATCCTTGCAGAGGAAATGGGTCTTCTAGTTGACAAACTGAAAGAAATCAGAAGGAAAAGAGATGAAGCTAAAGCAACAAATGAGAAGGAAAAGGCAACAACAACTGGTCTGGGAACATCTACTCCTAACACCAGAACAACCAGGAGTTCCCCTGGGACACAGCCAAACAAGGTCAAGGCCTCCAAAAGAAGAAAGAAAAACAAAAGTTCAAGGACCTATAAAGTTGCATCCACAGATGGGTGTTGCCATAATAGTGGTTTACAATTTCTAGGAGATCCTGATTTTTGCTGAAATCACATAATTTTAGAAAATATAATGATTTAAGCATTGAAATGTTCCATTTAAAGGATTACAATTGAAGAGGGTTTGATCAAACCACCTTAGACCAAGCCCCCTTGGATAGAACCCTCTTAGTTTTAAACCATATCAATAACGAAGTCTCCTTTACACCTATCAAAATGCTGATAAAAAACCACTTTTGATTTACCTTTTGGGGAATCAAATGAATTCATTTAAAATTTATTTTTTGTAACTTTTTAGTCCTTATTATAAGCTTCCAAAAAAGTATAATTTTAATAAAATTTAATTTTATTATTATATTTATTTTTTATTTCTTGTGAATGTAGGTTTTTCACTGAAAATCAAGCTCTTTGTTTTGCATATGTGGAAAAATAGAAAATTATCATTTTTTTTTGAAAAATATGAGTGCACCAGATATTGAAGTCCTTGATCCAACAAAAAAAGAAAAATTGAATTTCGATGTACACAAAAATAGTTAAGCGTTATATGGTTGTGCTATGTCTGAATTGTAATTGGTTTGACTTCAAAACTTAATTAAAGAAAAAATATTCAATAAAAAACTATCTAACCAAGTGGAAGCACTAGATATCAGAGCTACAAATCTAAATTCAATAGAATTAGAATTTTATCCTTCATGGAAAAAAATTTATGCATTATAAAGTGAGCGTCACTTTTTAAAAATATTGTTTTCTGAAAAAGCTAGTTTTCGAGGGAGATGGAAAAATAAGTGCAATCTGATTCCAAAATTTTTAAAAGAAATATATTTAGAATCTATAGAAAAAATGTCACAAAACTCTAGTTTCAATCATCTTCAAATTCCTCATGGTTTAGCCACTATAGGTGCTCGAAAGTGAATATTTAGTTAAAAATATATATTTCAATGTCCAGCTTGGCCAAAAATTGTAAACCACTATTGTGGGATCACCCAAATGAGGAAGAGGAGACAAACTCAGAAGAAATAGTAAGAGAATTGAAGGCTACTAGGACTCATGCGGTCAAGCTGAATAAAAGGAAGACTTTAGAAAAAAGTGAAAAAGCCCAGAAGAAGCCTAAAACTGACAACCCTAGCATGTCAGTGGAAGAAGTTGAAATTGCAACAGTAGTTGATGGTAATCTTAAGCCACTATGTGATCTATATGAGTTTTTTGATGATTCTGGTAAGAAGACTCAAAAAGGATGTAGTTAAGAGTTTGAATGTTTTCAATAAAACTCTAGTTGAAATGATGTCTGGCTTGCCCACAAGCCTATACAATGCTCTGGAATCAAGAAGGGAGAGTGCTAGAACATAGGAAGAAAACATGAGGAAAAGAGTTCTTGCTAACTTGTGCTCGGAAATGGGAATTGAAGAAATGGGTCTAATTCTTCTAAAATTTAAAAAGGAATTCAGAAGAAAGTCAAGGATAAATAAACTCATGATTGGTGACACTGATGTTGTTATGAGTGAGACTAAGACAATTCTAGAAGAGTTCTTGTCAAAAGAGAAGGTAAATATTGAGGAAGTCAATATTGAACAAGCTCGAAGTCATGAGGAAGTGAATGTGGAAGTGAATAAGTCAAAAGAAGGAAATGAAAATGAGGAGAATATGAATGTATCCAATCCTCCAATATTTGAGGATATTATGACTTCCCCCAATGTTGAAAACACTAAGACACCTATTGTGACAAAGGACCAAAGTGAGGAGATTTTTGAAGAGAAAGAAGTGTCTGATGAATAAAAAGAATTATCAAAAGTGGTTCTAAAAGCTAAATCTAAGATTGACAAGGGAAAGAATCAAGAAATTAGTCCAAAAGAGGTAAAAGAATCCCTATTGGAGTGGGAGGCAGAGTCAGATTCTGAGTTTGATGAGAATTCAATCAACTTATCCACCTTATCTCCAATCTAGATGTTGAAAGCTGCCAAGATAGCTCAAGATAAAGCCAATGAGAAAATATTGAAATCTCACATTGAAGATAGTGAGTTGTTGAAACTTGCTTATGACGTTTTTCAGAAATTGATGCCTACCCATGTTATGGATCCATCAGGATCCTCCTTTGGTGATTTGAAGAGATTAATAAGCTCTATAGATTCTCATTTCAAGTATTTTGAGGTTTCAGCTTGGGTTCAAGTGAAAAAGGAATTTAAGGAGGAAATAATTGGAAGCCTAATCAAATTAATTGCCAAGGACAAGAATTTACTAGCAACTTGCATACAAGATATCCAAGGTGCTATAACTAAAGGAGGAAATGTGCACAAATCATGCCTAATCTTGTAAAAAATTACTAAGGAAAATGAGAAAAAGATAAAAGATATTGAGCAGCATTTGGCTATTATTGCCAACACCTTTGATCCTTTGACCAACAATGTGTGTCATCAAGATAGTCAGGTAATATCTTTTCTTGACCAATTAAAGAATCTAAAGTTTGAAAATGAAAGGGTTATTAGTAGAGCAAGTGAACTTAGGGGACTGATAAGTCCAAAAATTGAGATGATGGTGAATGCTCTAAAAGTTAGAAAAAAGTGTTGTGATCGCTCTTGATCCTATAAGATTGGAAGTTGCAGAAACATTTTCTTATCTTCTCTGTGGCCATATTACCATTTTGGAGAGTCTGAGGAGTATCTGGGACTCAAACTTAGGAGGAATGAAGAATTTTTTTATAGACATCTTCAAATTTCTGTAAATCTCTAGATATACTTGTACAACTTTTTGGTTTCCCCAATTTTGTCATTGATGTCAAAGGGGGAGAGTGTGATGTGAAAAATGAAATAATATTCTTAGGGGGAGTAATATTTTGCAATGGAGCAGTATTTTGTATTTTGGCAGTACGCTTATCAGTTTCGACACTTAGTCATTTTTCACTAAGTGTTGCCATCAATGCCAATGTGGGAGATTGTTGGCATATGGTTTAAGTGGACATGGTTTTTGGCTTCTAGTGCTTTCATTGATGGCAACTGAAGTCTTCATTTTGGTCCGCAATCACCTGGCATATATAACTGAAAACTGTGTTACCAGTAGAGTACTCATGGAACAGGGTATCCAGTCTGATAGTTTCATCGGATCATCATTTTATGTTGTGGATTGCTGAAATTGTTTGTTAAGCACATGGAGCATCTTATTATTGAATCTTGTAATGTTATTTTTGTGGCTATGTAGTTTTGAAGGTCTGGTAGGACATTTTCTATCTATTTGCTTGATAGAGCCGACTCAGTGTAAATGGTGTGTAGTGGGTGTATAAAGTTGAATTACTTTAATTATCTTCAAGTTCAAATGTTTAATTATTGGTCCTAGCTATTGTGTAGCTGACTTGTTTGGATATTCATCAAAATTATTTATGTTTTGGGCCAACAAGTTCCAAATATGATTAAGTTTTGTTGATTCGACCTGTGGCGATTAATTCCTGGTGAGGGGATATATTTCTAAAGATGATCAGTCACATCATTTAGATGAATGGAGAAGTTGTGTGTGCATATGTTGCAAAATTATAAAGTTTATTTGAGCGATTTCATGCACAATTTCACTTACACAAAGATTTTGTGTGCGAACTTGAGCATAATAGAGCAGAAGTTCAATATCAGTCATCAAGACAAAAGTCTAACATCAGAGCTAAACCAGAACTAAAATCAAGCATTGGTAGATGGTATCTATTCAATTCTTTTTCTTTTGGATCAATTCCAAACTATAATAAGGGCAGTGAACCCCCATCTTTTGAGCAGTGAGCCTAAATGCAAGTGCATTCCCATTTTGTAATACTTCTTTTGAGTATACTCAGAACTTATTATGGATTGGCCATCCACCGTGGTTTTTCCCCTTACAGGATTTCCATGTTAAAATTCTTGTGTTATGGTTGTGTGGTTTCTTTCTTTCTATTTTTTCATATTAACTTTGATTAAATGTGTTAAGTGGAATAAAGATCGAGATAAAAGAATTACATTTTGTAGAACACTGATTCACCCCCCTCTCTTAGTGTTGCTTATTTCCAACATTTCTCCCCTTGGATAGATGCACTATCTATGCATCTAGTTTGAACAAGAAGAGGCAATAACCTCTAACTTCTACCAGGGATACTAAAAAGTATCCTTTGAAAGTTCCTTAGTTATGTTTGGTTCTTAAATGCATCACTAGATTCTTGGAAATGTTTATTGCACTAGAATTATCACACAATATGAGAATGGGTTCATCATACACCACCTTTATATCCTTTAAAGTCTACTTCATCCAAAGCACCTAGGTGCAATAAGATGTTGCAGTAATATACTCAACTTTTATTTTGGATAAGGACACTGAGTCCTACTTCTTACTAAACCAAGAGATTAATCTATCTCCTAAGAAAAATACACTTCCACTAGTGCTTCTCCAATCATCCACACATTTTTCCCAATCAACATCAATATAAGCACTCAAGGAAAGGTTATTATCCTTCTTATACCATAAACCATACTATGGATTTTGCTTCAAATATCCAAATATTCTTTTTACTACGTTCTCATGAGTGTTCTTAGGATTATCTTGATATCTGGCAACCAAACATATTGCATGCATAAGATAAGGTATAGAAGTAGTCAAGTACAATTTAAACCTCCAATCATAGACCTATAAATAGTCTAATGAACCTTAAGTGACTCATTAGCCTTGCTCAAGTGACAACTGGTAAACATAGGAGTACTTAGCAATTTGAAATCCTCAATGTTGAACTTCTTTAACATCTCTCTAACATACTTAGCCTGATAAATAAAGATACCATCATCTAGTTGAATAATTTGAAGTCTAAGGAAGAGAGATAACTCACCAATCATAGGCATCTCAAACTCTTTCTACATTTCCTTTGCAAACCTCTTACACATATTATCATCACCACCAAAGATGATTTCATCAACATATATGGGTATGTGCAGGATCATGATGGGTATGTGTAGGGTATGTGGTTGATGACTTTTTTTAACCCAAAATTGATGAAACGAAAAGAGTTTTTAAAAGAGATTCTCAACTTTCCACCAATATAAATTATGATTTACTTTGAATTTAATAAGTAATTATTATTCATTTTTTATTTGAATTACAACTAAAGTACTGATTGATAGGCTGATTGAAAAAATCTATAGCTTTCAAACGGTATCACATTTTTTGAATCTAAAACATGTGTCGCATTCTATGCTTCACATATATTATAGGATTAAAAAAAATATTGAATTTCATGAAGTTTTGACCAATTTAAGGTGGTTAGACATACGAGTTTTTATAATTTTTAAAATTTGTAATAAAAAATTCATAATTAATTCTTTACTTGGAAAAAAATTACGAAAAAATATGCATCATATCCGGACATGAGTCCTCTACTTATATCTAAAATATTATAAAAAAATAATATCATTTTATTGTGGTTAGGGTGGTTAGACAGAAACCCACTTATTTTTTCCCTGAAATTTAACTGGTACTACATTGAAATTTCAAATTTTCACCAAATAGATTTTTTTTTTTAAATAAACCTAGTAGTTTAGAAACTGTTAGAAACCAAGATCATATTTGCAAACCAGAATATCCTTCCACAAAAGAGAAAAATAGAAAAAGCAGAGAGGTTGCAAAAAGATGTGCAACATAGTATTATTCGAGAATTCATAATTACAAGATAATGATTTGCTTTATAAAAGAAAGATATGCATAACCCTAATCTTATCTTGAGCAACAAGATATCTCAACAAGATAAGGATGACAACTAATTAACCTAGGAATTAAATAATTACCTAAGTAAACATATGTAAAGTGTAATTAAATATTAATTATACCAACACCCCCCCATAAGTGCAACTTAGGGAGAAGCAAAATTATTATGCAAAGATGAGTCCTGACAACAAGGCCTGATCAGGTACTCATTTACAAATGAAATGATGAGGTAGAGAAGGAAAATACAGTGAGAAAAAACCCCCTACAATGAGATGACTATTGCAAAGAAGCACCGGAAGAACACTAGTGTGGAGTAACACTGGAACCGCAATCTGACAAGCAAGGAAAGATACCTCTGTCTACAAGAAACCAAAACTGAAATCATAATAATGTGACAGCAGACCTGATGCCATGGAACACTGGAAAACTCACAAATTTGAACAACCCTGGAATCTATGAAGCAACAATAGATGAAATGATGACAAAATCTGGAAACCGTGTATCTTGATGTTGATGCCAAACTATGACTAAAACTCTTCCATAGGAAGAAGTACCATGAAGACTTTGGAACATTAACCATAAAACCATGGCCCTCAAACTGAGAAGAATCTAAACCAATGAGGATCAAGAAACATAATCTCTCAATTGAAGTGTGAACCAATGAATCTGATATGTGTCAAGCAATACCAAAAAAGTGGCAAAAAGAAACTAAGAGACCAGATAACCCATATGAGTTGCCAACAAATCAAAATGGATATGGAGATCAAAGTGCATGCACACTCTAATCAAATTATTATGCAAGAAACCCCCTGATGGAACTTTATCTCAGTTCATTTATTACAATAATCCAACGATTGTAAAAGGAGAGCATCCTAAACATGCATAAAGAAAAAATAGCATGATGTGGTATTGAAATGAAGTGCAAATGTTCAAGTTTCACCTTTCAAACTACCAAAACATCCAAGTAATCTCCAAAACACCCATCGGGACAAATCTGGAATAATGATAAACTTGGGATAGATATAGAAAAAAGTGCACAAACAGAAAAATAGAGCTCCTCGATACCTTTCCAATGCTGCAAAGAAGACGGAAATTGGAGATTGTGGCAAAAAGTTATGAGCTCGGAAGCCCAAAATAAAAATTTGACTTCAAACAGAAAAAATAGTAGATAAACAGAAAAATACTGTAAAATAAATTGTACCACTTGAAAATGCTCGGAACCAACTTTCCGGAAATATCTCATTTGCTTGATTTTGATACTGTATGCCCAAGTTATGACCAACAAAAAAAAAACTGCTACTTTAGGAAAAATAGGGCTTGGAGTGCCGTACGGCCGGGTGACATCATGCTGACATCAGCACTTCATGGAAAAAAAATTGACGGCCATCTGGCCATCGTAGCAAAAAATCTCCCCCTCTACAAAAAAAATTAACGGTCGTCAGAGGAATATGTCGATTTCAAAGGGAATATTCCCTGTCTGCAATTGGAGGTTGGGTGTGGGCCCCTGGTCACCGATATGACTAGGGCTAGGGGCTTGGACCGGTCGGGGGCTGGATCTCAGCTCTCGAATCTCCATATGGCCGCGACCTAGAATTTTAAGCCTGCGGGGGCTGAACAGAGTTTGGCGGATGAGGTGGGCGGCACCACCGGTGACGGTGGCAGATCAGTGGCCACCGGGTGGCAAACCCCTTCTGAACTAGGCACGGTGGGGCTGTTTCCAAAAAAAAAGTGTTTTCATTATTATTTTTTTTAAATCATGCCTCGAAATGCATGCAGGGGAGGTCATACGACACCCTAAACAAAATTTGTTTTGCCTCTCAGATCAACTACACCAAAATTGACGAAACGAAGGGAATTTTTAGGGTTTTTGGCCGCTACGAATGCGATGGTGACCTCTGTTTCTACCCAAACTGCTTTGAAAAATCAGGTACCTCCATAATTTGTGAAAAAAGTCCCAGCCTAAAACACTCACAAATTTGGCAAATGATGACCAAAATCTACAAAACAAAAGCCATTCCTGACTTTTTCCAACACTTTGAATCCAATGGTGAAGCCCGATCTGATCCAAAATGCTACATAGATGAACTCAAGGCATGATAACCTCAAGGAATCTTGAATGAACCCTGCAATGATTCTCTCCAAAAACTCAGAAGGGGTTGCAAATCAAGGCTCTGATACCATGTTAGAAACCAAGATCAGATTTGCAAACTAGAAAATTCTTCCACAGAAGAGAAAAATAGAAAAAGTAGAGCTATTGCAAAAAGATGTGCAACATAATATTATTCGGGAATTCATAATTACAAGATAATGATTTGCTCTATAAAAGAAAGATATATGCATAACCCTAATCTTATCTTGAGCAACAAGATAGCTCAACAAGATAAGGATGACAACTAATTAACCTAGGAATTAAATAATTACCTAAGTAAACTTATGTAAAGTGTAATTAAATATTAATTACACCAACAAAAACTATATTCAATTTGCTACAGATTCTATTCTTACATATTTTTGAAATAATATAGATAACTTATTCAAATTTTTACATCAAGTTGTCTAACTCTGATTTTTCTGAATTTTTCGCCACTTAAGGGCCTATTTTTTCCATGATGATCCTGCACATACCCATATAACAACTATCAAAATATTTTATTCTATTTTAATGTAGAGATTACTATCCATAGTACATTTCTTGATTTTTTTTTGAATTAAGAATTTATCTAATCGAGCATACCCAACTCTAAGATCTTGATTAAGTCCATACAAATATTTCTTGAGTCATCACACCATGTCTAGATCTTCTAATAGATGGAATCCTTCTAATTTCTCAATGTAGACATATTCCTCTCAATCACCATTCAAGAAGGATGACTTAACATCCATATGATAGATCTTGAAATTCTTATGAGAAACAAAGGAAAGAAACATCCTAATTTCCTCCAATTTGGCTACTAGAGAAAAAGTCTCCTCAAAATAAATATCATCAACTTGTGAATATCCATTACATACCAATCTTGATTTGTTCCTCATAACTTCTCCATCTTCACTTAGCTTGTTCTAGAACACCCACTTTTTTTTTATAACATTCTTATCGGTTGGTCTAGGAACCAATTCCCCTATCTAATTCTTTTCTATCTGATTCAATTCTTCTTCCATTTCCTTCATCCATCCTCCATCTTTGCTAGCATTAGAAAATATCTTGGGCTCTAACTGTGATAGTAACCACCAACTCACTTGTTTACTTTCATTTGCAATCCTTTTCCTAGTCTTCACACTTTCATTCTTATCTCCAATAATCTGATCTGGTGAATTGTTCCTCTAAACAATTTTTTTTTATTCTTAGGGATTTTATTTGATTGTTGTTCCTTCTCGTCTTCTTCTTCTTCTTCTTTGATGCAGAGAGGTATATTAGATCTATAAACCTTTGGTTCTTGTGATATCTGACACAAATATTCATGTACCATAAATTTTGTGCTTTCAATCATCCTTCCAAATCTCTTGTTATAGCATCTATAGGCCTTGCTTTTGGTTGAGCAACCAAGCAAGGTCACTTCATTACACCTTGATTCAAACTTTTGAAGGTCTTCTTGATCTCTCCTAGTATAGCATTTCTTGCCAAAGATCTTGAAATATCTGATTGTGGGAGGTCTTCCATACCACAGCTCATAAGGCCCATCTTAGTGCTATTGACCCTCTATTTTACTATGTTAAGCAAGTATATAATAGTGTGAAAATCTTCCTTCAAATACATATAAGATAAATTTGCATCTTTCAACATTTCCCAAGCCATCTCTTGCATAGTCCTATTCTTCCTCTCCACTACCCCATTCGGTTGAGGATTCCTAGGAGTAGATAAATATATCCTAATACCACGATCTTCATAAAAAATTTCAAATTAATTTGAAGTAAATTTACCTCCTATATCAGATCTTAAGCATTTGATCTTAATATTCATTTCATTCTCAAATTTTTCTTTGACAATCTTAAACTTATCAAAATCTTCTAATTTTTCTATTAAAAATATAGCCCAAGTCCTTCTAGAGTAATCATCACTAAACAACATGGAATACCTTTCACCATGTTGACTCTTTGTACTTGTAAGTTCTTATAGGTCAGTGTGAATAAGCTCCAATGGCATTGTAAAAGAATACTCCTTGCTCTTGACACTTGTCTTGGCCTACTTTCCCATTTGACACTCCATGCATAATGTATATATAGGTGTAATGTTGGAAATAGGGTTCCACCTATTTTGGAAGATGGAGCACAAAGGGGATGAGACCCTCCTATTTTGCTAACATAACATTCAAAGGGACCCCTTAGAGATCTCAAGCTTAGGGATGAAATGATGGAAAGAGATCTACAATAGGGGTGTTCTAGGATATAATAAATGACTAAAGAGGGGTTCACCACCAAGCTAGGGCTTGGAAAGACTAGTCATATGCAAGACCTAATTATGAAACTTAATGATATGCACGACTTGAATACAAGACCTAAATATGAATGCAAAATAGAACAAACTGGAAAAGTACAAAGGGGTACCTAGAAACCTATTGAAGCTTGAATGGAGATTTGAAATGTAGAAAATGCTGAAATTAATGTCCATTGGGACTCATAAGCCAGTTTTGGAAATTTAGTCTAGGTAGGAACTGAACCATAGATTTTAGGAACCTGAAATGCTTGCTCTCTTCCTAAGATTTTTCACCTAGAAAGAGAGAGATTAGGGGTTCTAAAAAGCATATGCTTCATTCAAATTAGGATGTATGCATTTTAATATGATGTAAATGAACTAAACTAAACACGATTGATTGATTAAAATGTTCTAAAATGAATGCAAAGATGCAATTTAAGCTATATTTGAAAACATAGTGTGATATGCAAACTACTATGAAATATGAAGAAATTGAAAGAAATATGCAGAACAAAAAGTACTGGGTCAAATTTGAGTGCACCTAGATGATGTATAAGGTTTTTGGAATGTTTGGAATTTTGATGAAATTTTTTTATTTTTCATACTGGGACTCATTCGCCAAGGGTGGCAAATCAATCCTCCGATAGGTGAAAAAGTGTCAGAATCTAATTTTTGACAGGCCAAAGTTGATTTATGGGCATGTGCAGGATCATGGTATGCCAAACAGCCCCTTAAGTGGCAAAAAATTCAAAAAAATCAGTGTTAGGCAACTTGACGTAAATATTTGAATAAGTTATCTATATTATTTCAAAAATATGTAAGAATAGAATTTGTAGAAAATTGAATGTAGTTTCTAAAATACTAGGTTTATTTAAAATAAATAAAATCTATTTGGTGAAAATTTGAAATTTCAATGCAGAGTACTTAAATTTCAGGGAAAAAATAAGAAGTAGGTGTCGTCCACCTAACCATAATAAAATGATAATATTTTTTTGTAAGATTTTATATATAAGTAGAGGACTCATGTCCGGATGTGATGCATATTTTTTATAATTTTTTCCAAGCAAATAATTAATTATGAATTTTTTATTACAACTTTTAGAAAATATAAAAACTCATCAATCGACCACCTTAACTTGGTCAAAAATTCATGAAATTTAATTTTTCTTTTTAATCCTATAATATGTAAAGCATAGAATGTGAGATGTTTTGGATTCAAAAATATGATCTTGTTTGAAAGTTATAGATGTTCTTCAATCTATATCGGGACTTTAGTCGTAATTCTAATAGAAAATGAATAATAATTATTTATTAAATTCAAATTAAATCATAATTTATATTTTTGGAAAGCTGAGAATCTCCTCTAAAAACCCTTTTCGTTTCATTAATTTTGGGTGAAAAAAAAGTCATCAGCCACATACCCTACAAATATTGCCACTTTTTGGCATACCATGATCGTGCACATACCCTTATGACAAAATGCATATTTTCAGATTTTAGGTGGGACTTATTCACCAAGGGTGACGAATTAGTCCTCCCCAAGATTCTTGAAAAGTCAAAGGTCAACACTACTTCTCCAGATCTGGAAATGACTGAATATCAGGTTGTCGAGGTCAATTCTGCAGAAAATAGGTTGAAAGTCACTCAAATTGCTTAGATAGATAACAAATTGATTTTAAGAGCCTCATTAACTTGAAATTCACTTTTCAACACCTTTAAACTTGTCAAATCTGCAAAACAAAGGCTGCAAAGACACATGTAAAGGGGAAAAATGTTGGAGGGTTAGTGAACAGGGGTTTTCCTTGGTCAAACCCCACTTTGGTAATCAAACCCAATAGAAATGAATGACATGCAATGGAAATGATAAATGAATAACATGAAAGTATTGCAAACTTACCACATCCTTGAATATGCAAATCTGAAGTGATGTCAATGGCTACTCCAAAGTGCTTGAAAGTGCTTGAATTGATGATGCAAGATGCTTGAGTGCTTGTAGATTGCTTGAATATGCTGGGATATTGAACACTTGAATAAGGAGTTTGAATTCTTGAATGAGGAGTTGTAAAATGAGGTTAAAATCACATATTTATACAAATATTGTGCCTTGCTATCCATTCATACCTCATCATAGGCCAACATGAAGTGAATTTGAGTAAAATCCTAAAAGAAATTTTGAATTTTTTGAATTTGGGGCCAAGGGGGACTCATTCGCCACCCTTGGCGAATGAGTCCCACCTAGGACCCACAGCCAAGTGTTGGAAAAAATGTCATGCTTAATGTTGTTTTTCAGGATAAGACCCAAAAATACACTTAATATAAGCATATGAGGGCATAAAAAGATAAAATAAAGCATGAGAAGGTGTAAATAGTGAAAATATGCCTAGAAAAGCTTGAAATCTTGTTACAAGACTTTACAACACTTCAAAATAGGACTTGTTGATGTGTAAAAAGGTGGTTTTTAGGTGAATTGCATTAAATAGAGTCTAGAAGAATGTAGAAATGTCTTACAACACTTCACAACACCTTCACAAGACGTCGTTCTTTGAATTTTAGCACCAAAATAAGAATCTTAAAGCTAAGATACATCATAAAATTAGAGCAACATAGCTCCAACACTATGAAACAAGACCTAAAAGACCATGAAAATGGGAAGGGCCTATTTTTCGATAGTACAGGAACAAAAATCTAGTAATATAGATCAAGGATCTTTAGAAATCTAGAAAATTTCCTATAGTGGGACTCACACACGACTTCTAGCATACCAGTCCCATTCTAATTTTTCAGAAAGTCAAAGTCTAGATCTTCTCTCTAATCTCTACCTTATTCCTTCAACCTAACTTCTAGATCTAAACTTGTAAAAATCTTTGCAAAAAAGAATAGAGTATTGATTTGCTTATGGGGGGTTTTCGTCAGTGAAACCCCTAGTTTGGTAGTTAAAGCTTGATAGAAACACTAAATCTTGCATGAAAATGTAAAGCAAAACCCTAATCTTAAGTGCATCTAAGATTAGGAAATTTGAAATGCAATGTAACCCTATTCTAATGCCCTAGAACAAGATGCTTGAATGAAACATGGAAATGGATGACTCACTCTAGGGGATGTCTAATCACCCTAATAATCCATATTAATGTATGTACATTCCTTAGGTAGAAACTAGAGTGATAATGAAGGATGGAATCACTTAAGAAACAAGTCCTTAGGCTTGGTTTGATGGCTAGTTGCATCTCCCCAACCTAAAATCCATCATGATTCACCATAGGAAACCAGAATCAATAATTAACAATGCTAGATCTGGAATGAAAGTGAAATTGAAGGCCTACAAAAATAAAATTATGCTGCTCCAAGACTTCAACCTTTCTTTCTCTTGAAAAATTGAATGTTGTTGTGAAAGAATGCTTGAGTGTTTGTGAATGCTTATATCTTGAATTTCCTTCTCTAGATGAAAATAATGACTTAGAAGCTTGTTTATATAGGCATTACACCTAATTTACTATTATTTAGATCTCAAAAGCTGACATCAACAAAAATTTTGAATTAAAAACTTAAATTTCCCACTCAAACCCTAAAAATAGGCCACACCAAACTCATACACCCAAGGTGTCATATGAGTCCCACCCTAGATTTTTCAGGATGGGCCAATGATGGGTTGTTAGAAAACTTAATGCTTTTATTTATTTTGTCAGGATTTTAGTTGAAATAAGCCTCAAGATCTGAAATAAAGGGTCTTAGGGGTCTATTAATGATTATTTAAAGGGTATTTAATATTGGAGTCACTAAAAAAGTATCCCTTCTACTTTTTCTAGTTTTTTTGGTTCATCCTTGCGAATTTTGCTTAATGTTGCCTTGATTTAGTGTTGCAATGTGGATGACACATTCACATTAAGTCTTGGACCCTTGTGAACTAATGTATTTTAATGGTACCTTGCTGAAGTGTTGTGAAGTGTTTGAATTCACTTTCACACTTTTCTAAGGTCTTTTTAATTAATTACACCTAATAAATCTCTTTTTAACCTTAACATTGCCTTATTTGGAGTATTGTAAAGTATTGTAACACACTTTCACACTCCTATAGGCTTGTCATTAATAATTGGGCTTTCTAATGCCTTAATTGGCCCTATTTTGCATCCATAAAGCCTCATTTATTTCATCTTTTCAAGGATAATCCTAACACTAATCAGTATCCAATCATAATTTAGGTGTTTCTAGCTTATGTGGCCTAGATTTGGTGATCTGGGACTCATTCGCCACCTTGGGTGAATGGGTCCCACCTGGATCTTTGGGTTCCAAACCGGTTTTCACACCTTTCTAAGCACTTTTGGTTTTTGGTCCCATGCATTATGCCTGGTGGGACTCATTCACCATCTTGGGTGAATGAGTCCCATGTGGCCCAAAATTAAAATTAATTCAAATTTATGGTAGGATTTTATTCTCCTAGATCTGATGTCAGCTTGTAGTGTTGTAATTTTGGGAATTCTTGCATAATTGAGTATAAATACAAGGTTCTTTCACACATATTCAAAACCTAGCATTCAAGAGAGTTTACAAGAGCATTTGAGCATTCACAAGAGCTTTCAAGGGTAGATTATCAAGCATTTTAGAGCAACATTCAAGTGTCAATCATCATGTTTGTTATTGTGCTAACAAGTGTGATGTAGGGTTTATGATTCAAGCAAGTGTTCCAAGAAAGATCAACATCATTGAAGAAAGATTCAAGAACCACATCTATTGTAGCGATTCCAATCACATTTGTCACACCTTATTTCTAGGGTTTAGTGAGTTGCAACATTGTCTTTTGTTCATTCATCATTCTCCATTCATATTTTCTTTCATTTCAAGGTTTAATTACCAACAAGGGGTTTGGCCAAGGAAAAATCCTATTCACTAACCCCACAACATTTTCCCCTCTCCTTTGCATGTGATTTGTAGGTTTAGGTTGCACATTTCATAAGGAGCAAGATTGGAGAAAATTACTCAAATAATCAAAGTTGTCAAAGTTGTCATCAAGCCTTGGAGAACATTGGAGATCACCTACACATTGCAAATTAGAGAGTTGGATCTAAAAACTAGTCAAGAAAGACAGAGCAGACAATGAAGAACATAATCATCTTTGAAAGCTCTAGAAAAGATCAATTGGACTAATTCACCACTTTTGGAGAATGAGTCCCAGTTCCAGTACATTTTTCAATATTTTCCAGATCTAGATACCCTTTTGGAAGATTCCTGTTCCTACACATTTTCCTAGAAACTATATTGATTTTTCTAGCTTGGAAAATGAGTCCTAGTTAGCCTTGACAACAACTTTTCTATAATTCTAGACCTCCATTTTTTCTTCTCCAGATTCTGAGGTGCACATTTTATGTTACAATTTTTTGTGTTTTTTTGCTCACTTTTCTAGGTCATTTAGTGCTAGTTTGTATTCAATTAGGTTTTTGCATTACATCTTGCATTTCATTATCTTTTTCAAGTTTACACTTGATATTGAACCCCTCATTAGATCATTTTCAGTTCCTAGGGCAACCCTATTGTGCAATCTCTTTTTGTTTTGCATTGAGATCTCTAGGGTTACCCTTGAGTGTAATACCTTTGAAAGTGGGTGTGATAGCACATAACCAAAACCTATCCCCCATTTTTCCATGGTTCCAAATGGAAGGGTACTAAATAGGTCTAGATTAAATGAGAAATTGTATCATCTTCAAGAAGGGAGTATGAATTTCGTCATTACAATAGGCTTGGTTATCTTCTAGACATATCTCTCACTACATGAGTAGAGAAAATATTCACCATATTGTCAAATTTGATGTGTCCCATGGAATGTGCCATGTACAACACTCACCAAATTGAGCCAATAAACAAGTTCTTCCATTTTCCTCCTGTAGATGACAGACATTTCCATTTGTCCTAGTACCTTTTGCAACCCATCTTTTGGACCCTGCCTTCCTAATCTCACAACCTTTAGAATGAAATATAAGGTTGTATCCTTTACTACACATTTGAATGACATTGAGGAGATTATGCTTTAGCCCTTTGATGTAAAGGACATCCTCAGTCTTTTTCTTTCCATTGATAGTTATGACACCCTTACCATAATTTTTTGTTGAATCATCACAAACAAAATTGATAGCTCCACCATTCCACTTATTAAGGCTGATCAACCTTCCGTTTTCACCAATCATGTTGTTATATCAAGCACTGTCAATCACCCAAGCATTTGTTTCTTCCTTTGCATTAAAGGAATTCCATACAACCATTCATTTCTCATTATTTTGGTCAGCCTATAAGGTATCAAAATCCTTACATTTTTTAGTATCACTCTTTTTCTCACCAACTTTCAAGGCCATAAAAGGTGTTTCATAATTTTAATCATTGTGATCCTCATCTTGTGAGGAATAAATGCTCTCCTTGGAATAAAGAATCATTTTGAACTTCTCTCTATTGTTCCTATCCTTTGATTCTTTAAAAGGAAATTTAGAGGTAAAATGACCAATTCTCCCACAATTGAAACACTTGAAAGCTAACTTACCTTTATATTTTTTGGTTCCCTTCAATCTTCTCACAAGTTTTTTTTCTACCTCATTAAAGTGATCATATTGATCAGTTGTTTCATATTTTTCCTTCTTACTGATGTATTGAACGTTGATTCTTCTTTGGGGCATCTTTTTCAAAATAACTCATTTCAAAGGCAGTGAGAGCACCAAACAATTAATCTACTCAATATTTTACCAAGTGTTTAGACTCCTCAATAGAATATATCTTATGACTATAATATTTAGGGAGAGATCTCAAAACCTTCTTCACAATCTCATCTTCTTTCACTTCTCCACCAAGACCTCTAATGTCATTAACTAATTCATCCACCCAAATCATATAACTAGGAATATCTTCATCTTCTATTATCCTTAGGGTGTCAAATTTTATCTTGAAGTTTTACATCTTCACTTGCTTCACTTTACTATCACCTTCATAAATGTTGCTAAATTTTTTCTAGACATCCTTAGCAGTGCTATAATTCATCACCTTCAGAACTTCTAGATTAGCTAACCCACACATGATAACATTATTTGTCTTAACATTATTCTCATACAACTTAATTTCACCTAGATCTATTGGAGGAGCAACAAGAGAATTGTAATCATCTTCAAAAAAATTCCAAACACCAAACCCTAGAGAGGACAGATAGCCTTCCATTCTTACTCTCCAAAAGGTGTAATTTATTCTATCAAACATAGGGACCTTTAAGATCCATCATGTACAATCACATACCTTTCTCAAGTATTTAAGCTCCTTCTAAGGAACCAAGCTCTGAAACCAATCATTGTACACCTTGATACCAAGAAGGTAGGCTGAATCAGTATCTTCAAAACTTAAACCCTTTAGCATAATGCAATTTTGGACTTCTAACTAGAACAAACAAATTTAATCTAATTAGGAGAAATGAAATATAAATAAATGAACAAACTTTCATAAGATAACACTAGATATATGTGTAAAACCCAAGAAGGGAAAAACCATCATGAGAAATCTCAAAATATATTAATAAAATTAAATTTTGTTTTAAGGCTCACTGCGTAAAGAATCACATTGCTCCTTGAAGGACTTGTACAATAAGGTGCACAACCTTAGGGAAAGATACAAAGGACTTGTAGGCCAAGGCACAAAACCTTAGGAAAAGATACAGAGACCTGCTAGGGAGACTCACTATCTCTAAGCAAGATACGTGGAGATTTGTATTTACAACATATGTCAACAATACACTTTGTTGACTAAGACAATAAAGCACACCTAACTTGTATTTTCATAATTCACATTACTTACTACATCATTCCAAACACACTCTTGAAACTTACTACATTGTTCCTTATGCATTCCATATTACAACTGAATTATTCTTCCATTTATAACCTCCATAAGATAGGAAAACATCAAATTAGGTCAGCCAAAATAAGAGACAAATAATAATCTCAACAAGTCAGCCACAAAACATAATTGTAGTGAAGGAGGTCCTATCCAGGAGTTAGATATGACCTAAAACTACTTATTGCATATTCCAATGTGATCCCAACCATCAAATGTGTCAACACACAACATCCCATGTTGAAAAAAGGGAAACTTGTAGAAGTAATATGTAGCACATTACCTGTCGGCCCAAAAATACATCTTCTAACTAAATTTACTCAATATGATTTTTAACAAGTTAGGGAAGGACCCAAACACATATTAACACAACTTCAATTACTTGCATAGACCCCAAAGCACATAGCACAAGCAAGATAACAAACCCTATTGGCCAGAAAACCACAAGTTACCCAAAAGCCAACTCAAACAATATGTGCCGCCAAAGAGATCAACCATTGATGTGTGGAACACAAAGAGACATTCCATGAATGTCCTAAAACACTTTAATATACTTCTTTCTCACTATCATGCCAAAAGAAGATGGTGCAAACCAAATAGAAACATAACACTTCATCTTGGAAGCCCAGAAGACACAGTCATAAGATAGGACATTTGCAAACCAACTTGTAGTAAACTTCATCACATGAAAGTTGAACTGAGACACTACAGAAAAACTAGAAGCATTTCCACCAAGCCGTAGGAACATAACAACTATGTAGAGCATTTTTTCGGACTAGACTTGACCGGAAACCATACTACCAACCCACTATAATTACAAGATATCTTGGCAACACTAGTGACTTGAAAAGATAAGAGTGCAACATCCACAAAACAAAAACATTAAATACCAGACCACAAGAACATATCTTCAAAGGTGGATGAGTGCAAAGCACTCTCCCAAAAAATATTCAAAGAAACTTCATGTAGCATAAACTTCCACCAACATCTAGAAACTAGAACATCCTTGTAGCAACACATTCTCCCTCAAGAAAAATAGGAGATAGAATACAACACACTAAATACCATTAGCATTATATCCCCAACATTAGCATTACTTCTAATCATCATCTTAATAATTTTACTCCTCATCTTAATACTTCTAATCCTCATCTTATTATATCATCATGATATCATCTCTACTGAAAAAAAAAATGTACTTAATGCATGTAGGTATTGTGGGTGAAGGGACAAAGAAATATAAGTATTTCCACAAGAAACCCTAAACTTATGTTTAGACCATTGCTATATTTCATGGTTGATGCTAGGACTAGAGGAGTACAGGTGGGAATAGAAGGTATGATTGTAGGAGAGGATTTTTTTTTCTTAATTATTTTTGAGCATTAATCAAGGCTTGAGCATAACTAGCCATTGTAGAAAAAATTTCATCTACTATATGAGCTGGGCTATGTATCACTTCCATTCCTTCTAAATTAGTGATCAAATTCATAATGTTATAAAAAAGAGGAACCATTTCTCTAGCTAAATGCTCAGTACTTAAGATTTTTTGAAGTCCTAAGTCTTCACCCAATTGTTAGAGTTTATCTTTGGGACATAAACCACAATAGATTCCAACTTCACATTAATGATTTCCTTAACATTAATAATGTAATGTCGAGTTAGAAAGGGAATCAAAGATGGATTGAATAGATGTAACACCCTGAGTGAAAAAAATTAGGATTCAAGTTCAACACTGATTGTGATTGCAACATGAGAAGCCATAGGTTTGAAACTACATCTCATATGGGTATTAGCTATGGGACACCAAGTTCTGAAGCTCATAAATTTATTATGTGATTCAAAACAACTAAGTTCTTATTAATGAAGAGAAAAAACAAATCATAGTCAGAGAATCTAAAATAATTTTTAGGCACAAGACACAGATCTACATAGGAATCATAGAGATAGAATTGTGATATAAATTTTTTCTAAATTTAATTGGACAAGGGTGTTAGTGTCATAGACCAAAGATGTGATTTTTTGTTAATTTAAAAAATTTGTAGTGAGCTATAATGTCTGAGGATCCTGTAGCATCTAAAGTTGTCACAATTTACAATTTCATTCTAGTTTTTTTCTTTCCCTATGTGCTTGGACCTAATTATGCACCTAATTTCCTAATTATGTGTGTAATTGCCTATTTTAAAATATTTATTGGAAAATCAAACATGGGAGATCAAATTAATTATTTAATATTTTTCCTCGATACTTTTGATCCCCAAAAAAGGTGGATCTAGTCTAGGGTTCCATACACCCTAGACCACCTATTTTGGTCCCAATTTTAAATATGTTGGTGTCAATAATTTATTATTTCAAATTTAAATTTTAATTGTTGGCATTCAGGATTGTATTTTTGGGAAATTAGAATTTATTTTATCATTTCAAATCTAAGGAAAAATTATTGAGTAAATTGAAGATTCTAAAATCATTCAAGGGTAGTCAAGAGTAGAATTATGAAGATTATTGCAACATTTTTTCATTCAAGCATCATGTAAAATCTCACGTGAGTTTCATTCATGTTTTGTATGCATTTTTATGTGTAGTAACACTTATAGGTCATCAGATCAAATGAGATCAATTCAAGAAATAGTTTATCCTTGATGGTGATGAGTGTGACTTCAGTCCATCAAGGAGATTAGATGTGAGTGTTGAGTTGTATAAAATTTTCAATTCATCATTTTTTATCAACTAACCTCTATCACTCAAAAGGATGAGATTTATTTTATCATAAACTTTACCATTGTGGTGGTAGAAATATTAACATAGGGTTTGACTTAGGCAAGCCCTTGTATGGCACAACCCTTACCCTCCTTTTATGTTTGCTACTTTCAGATCTTAAGAGAATTGGAGGAATATTGAAGAAAATTTGTTCATTCATGTAACAAAAACCTACAAGTTGACAATTCATGGAATATGCATTATCTTAGCAACAAATGAAGATATAACAACCAAAAAATAGAAAGAAAAAGCTACAAACTAGGGACCTCAAGCTTGTGAAAAATGTTTATAGATCTAGGTCCTTAGTCTATGACATACTTACACCCTAGACCAACACGAATCATATCAAAATTAAATGATAGGTACATATGTGTCTTCTTATCCCATTTTAGGAACTAAAATTTGACTACAGTCTATAATAATTTTTTTAGTAATCATAATAGATTGTTCCATTTATGTAGTTTACATAATCACATCATTACATCACATTAAAATCCAATCTCTAGGGACCTTAAAGGAATAAAATCCAAGGTTGATTGAGTGTGTGTGAAGGTCAAAAGCCATCATCACTAACCAAAGATTCATACAATCAACTTTTAGTAGGATGTATTAGTACACTCTTTAGCACGCCTTCTTACACAAGAGTATTATTATAAATTAGTGCATCTCAATTGACAATGAAGTCCAAAAATTATAGAGCGCATACCTACTTTAAGAGATTTCTACATTTTTGTGAAGAGATATGGATACTCCCATTAGCCTAGTAGGTACTTGTAGATAGATGGCCTTCTAGATTACAATCTCAAAGCTCCCATTGAAGAAAATCATGGTGGAACCAGATTTAATGCTAATTGGAATGGTTAAAATCATCCTCGGTCAACAATTTTTGGTGTTGGATGAGTGGTATAGGGTTGATTCAAATATTTCCTTAGGATTTTTGGCACCACTACTAGACCTGTATACTTTGAAGGTGAATGTGCCAAAAATGGATCACAAGCATTTTATACCTAAAATTTTAGGTGGGCTTGAGGTGGTGATGGATGATGCCTCCTTCAAACTTTATATACCTAGGCCTCGTGACTTGGAGTTCATCTTTTGGTTTCAAGCAAGGAAGTAACCTTCTTCCCCTTCATACTAGATATCAAAGGTGAGGTGTTGCATGAACATATAGAGCGAAAAGAGGTGGCAATAAAATTCTTGAGGAAAATGCTACATGTTGAGTCAATCCAAGAATTTGAATGGATCATAAATTTTATCAACTATATATAGGAAGTTGGTAATGTATTGTCTAGTTTTCTTTACAAGGTCTGCACTCTTTTTTTTTTTCATATGCATACAATGTTTTACCATAGATGGTTTTTTATTTGATAGCAAGATTTTATAGATACTTCTAGTTGGATGGGAGTTTGGGTTCTAAAATTCCTAGAAATAATTTTAAATTTGGATGGATGTTTGAGAACCATGAATTTTGAGTAGTTGCCTCAAATTGCATGTTGAGATGGTGGGGGGTAGCTTATAGATATTTCCTTTCTTTTTCTATTGATGGGTTATGAGTGCAATTAGTTTTGTTTTGAGTTTTAAGCTAAATTTTTAGTCTAGTGGGATAAACATTCTCCTATGGAATAGATTCTCTAAACTTACAAGCATGTATTTCAACTTTAAAATTAATATAAACACTTTAGGCCTTTGGCCTTTCATAAAAGGAAAAACTTTTAATTTGAATATATGCTCCCTCACATAAATATAATCTAACATACAAAAAATGAAAATACATAATCAAAATTATTTTTCTATATAAAAAAAAAATGTTTATCTATATACCATATTTTTTCCTTGATTAAGTATATTAATTGTTTTAATTAAGTTAAAATATTAAGTATTTGTATTTATTCATAAACATTCTCCTTCCAAAATATTTAGTGTTTTATAATCTTATAAATTATTATTTTTAATAATAAAATAAATGAATTTATTGTAAATTTAAAGTTTATTCTTTAATAGAATTTAACATTAATTATCTATTTAATTTTTTTTTATAAATTTAAAATTCGGTAATTAACTTGTAAATACAAATAATTTTATTTTTTTAATTAAATATTACTCGTTTATAAATTTAAATTCTCAATTTAAATATTTCAATAAAATACAAATCATTACATGACAAAATTTTATTTATTGAAATTTTTATTCTTTTAAAGAAAATTATTTATAAATTTCCTAATTCAAAGATAAATAAAATATGCAGTAAATAAAATAGCTCTATAGTAACATAAAGTAAAGACAATGGAAGTTTTAAATATGTAACAAATAAATTAATTTCATGTTAAAATAAAGACACCAACTTTTTAAAATATGTAAGAAATAAAATAACTCTTCATGAATAGAAACCAAGACTAATATGTTTTTAAATATCAATACTTCCATTTACAAATACAATCCAATCTAAATAAAAATTTAATATAAACACTTCAAACATCTTTTAAATAAATATATTTAAGATATCTAGTTAATATTATGATCAATTATATATTTCTTTTAAATAAATATATTTAAGATAATTAGATATTAATTGATTATATATCATTCTAATAATATTATTGTATTAATGAATACAAAACGAATAGGATGGCTTGCGTATACGCCTGCAAGGTCCGAGCTAGGGCACCCAAGCCCTAGCTCGTGATCATCTTGTTCTGCTTCTGTGCAGTCTGGGTAGGGTTCTTTTGGTGTTCTTGGGGGCGGGCTTTCATTTTCTAGTGCATTTTGCTATTTGGGGAGGTTGGTTGGCGCGATCTCCTTCCTCTTGTGCTCGTTGGTGCGCTCGGGGCTATGTTCCCACATGTATGGGCATTTGGATGCATGCAAGCTCGTGCATCTGTGGGTGTTTGGTGCAATTTCCCTTGTGTGTGAAGGTGGGATGGAGGCTGTAGGTGGTCCCTTTGGGTGTTGTTGCTCTTCCACCTTGTCATGTGTGGGTGTGGGAGGGCTGGAGTGGCTGGTTTGGCAGAGTTTGAGAGGAGGAAGTGGTGTGGGTTTCGACCCCTTATTCCTTTTTTGGGGGTTTGTGCATCTGCATAGGGAGTGATGGCCTTATCCAAGGGAGAGGCTTCTGGGGTTACTCCTGATTTGAGCTTTCATGTAGCAATTGGCTTGATGTCCCCAAAGGATGGGATGACGAAATATAATAACAATTTATTTGCAACAGATTCAAGGATGGATGGTGTAGGATTGTTCTCTGGTTCATGAATCACAAAGGTTAATGGTTGTCTAGAGCGATGCAAGGTGAGACCGAAATTTGTTGTTCCACCTGAGATGATTACTGAAGATATTGAATATTACTCAAATCATTCTTTATATTGCAAATTTTTGGGGATGAGGGTTTTGCTATAGTTTTTGGAGCTTTGGGCTTAGAGAACTTCAGAGCCGGTGGGAGAAATGGAGATAATGTTGTTGGCTAACAATTACTTCATGGTTACTTTTAACTGCATAGTTGATCATAATAGGGTTTTTGAGGGAGGACCTTATTTTCATAATAAGGTGGGGTTGTTTATCAAGCCATGGCATGCATGATTTAACCCTACTGAGGAGCTTCCAAATCATGTCCCGGTGTGGGTTCATTTACCTCGGTCCCAGTGGAATGCCGTCGGGAGGACGTGTTGCACTTGTTGGCCTCGCTGCTTGGAAAACCAATTGGAGCTTCATCATAGACCTTGGGTAAAAAGGTAATGACTTTTGCACGCATTTGTGTTGAAATTGACCTAAGTAGGCCTTTGCCCAATGCAATAGATATGTGTACGGGTTCTTTTTCTTGGGTGCAGCAATTAGACTACGAGACCTTTCCTTTCCGCTATAGGCTTTGTCGTGAATATGGCCACCTACTGAGGAAATGTCCAAGATATAAGTTGATGGAACCCCTGCCCTCACAGCCTTCTCGAGACCTTCCCGGGGTAGATAAGGGGAAGGGCATTGAGCCTATTGTGGAGGCGGGTACTGATGGTTTTGTTCCAGTCAAGGCCTGGAGTAGGAACAGGGGGCAAAAGAGACCTTTCAAGGAAAGGCAAGAAGGGGGCACTTTTAACAGGTTTGAGGTTTTGGATGACCTTAGTCAATAGGAAGTAAACCCAGGCTTGTTAAACTTGAAGCAGGGGACTGAGGGGTTTGCTCAAGAGGGACCTGCTCTTGATTCTTCTATGGAACCACAAGGTGATTATGGTGTGCTCGTGGGTGTTGCTCTGTCGACAAAGGTCTAAGAGGTTCTGGTTTCTGTGGCCGTTGTTCCAGCAATGGGTGAGGATTCTTCTTCTCTTGGGCGAAGTGTGGGTTTGGATTCAGCTAAGAATCCTAAGCCTCCAAAATTGGGCATTTTGCAAAAAGATATTAAGAAAGGTGGGGTAGAGAAATTTGCTAAACCTGGTAGAAAGAAGGATGTGGAAAAGATTAAATTGACAGGCAAGAACTTGGTGGAGTCAGGGTCGGTAAAGACTCTGGATTCTCACTTTTCAAGCCCCTTGAAATGATTGTTCTTTCATGGAATGTAAGGGGCTTGAACAGCGGCCCTCGACAAAAAACGGTTCATGATTTAGTTCAAAAATAAGGTTCTGAGGTGTTTTTCCTACAGGAAACTAAGTTATCTATTGAGAGTATGCTTGGCTTGGCACCTAGGCTATGGAGGTGTGGGGAGTGTCAATGTATTGGTTCTCATGGCTCTTATGGGGGTGTGGCCTATTTTTGGAATCCTTGGAAAATTTGACCTCTTTGGTGGGTGTCTTCTAAATCCACTATGTCTATGATTGCTTCTAGTTTTGAGATGGGGGAGGTTATTCTCTTTTCTAATATCTATGCTCCTACTGATTTCTGGGGTAAGCAAGCTCTGTGGTCCCATATCAGGTTTGTCTTCTCTATGGCACCTTTTCATCCATGGATTATCACTAGAGACTTCAACGCTATCTGCGAGCTGGCTGAGAAGCGGGGTGGTATTGGGAGGTTGGAGCCCTCTACTTTTTTGCTTCATGATAGCATCAATTCTTTAAATCTTATTGATATCAAACCTAATAATGGGCAGTTTACATGGAACAACTGTCATGTTGGGGATTATTGCATCATAGAAAGATTGGATTTTCTAGTGTCTTGTTACTGGGCTGGTGGGATGTGGTCTTCCCGCTCTGAGATCTTGGATTGGAGAGGTTTGATCACTGGCCTATCAAGCTTGTCATTGATTCAACTCATGTACCGCGTACGCCTTCTTTTAGGTTCCAGCTCATGTGGTTGCATGACCCTTCTCTGAAGGATTCTGTGGCAAATTGGTGGAGTGGTAGACCTGCTTATGGGACGACAATGTATATTTTTTCCAAGCTTCTTCAATATGTTAAGTATTAGCTTAAGCACTGGAACTCTCAGAGTTTTGGGAATGTCTTCCATACAAAGGCACTGGCTCAGGAAGAGTTGGATAGTATCACAAGGAGGTTAAGGGAGGTTGGGGTGACGCCTGAGCTTCTTCAGGCTGAAGCGCAAGCTATGAGAACCCTGGAGGAATGGGAGGTGAGGGAGGAAATGTATTGGAAATAGAAGGCTCGGATAGAGTGGCAGCAAGAAGGGGATAAGAATACTTCTTTTTTCTTCAATTCGGTGAAACCAAGGAGACATGGGAATTCTATTTCTAGTCTTGTGAATGATAGGGGAGAACATCTTTCTTCCTTCCCTGAAATTTCTAATGAGGTGAGACAATATTTTGCTTCTCTCTTTAGGGAGGACTCGCAGGCAGGGTCTCCTGAGGAGGCTCAGGTTCTTTCTTGTATTCCTCATCTTGTATCTAGGGAGTTGAACCAACAACTTATGAATGATATCAAGCTAGAAGAGCTTGAAGGAACTATTTTCTAGATGCAGAAGGGGAAGGCACTAGGTCCTGATGGCTTCCCAATTGAGTTTTTCCAAGAATTTTGGGATATAATCAAATTTGATCTCCTGAAGGTTGTGCAAGAATCTCAAAGGAAAAAGCAAATGCTAAGGGCATTAAATTATACTTTCCTTACTCTTATTCCCAAGTGTGAGGGAGCAGATAGGTTAAGCCAATTTTGGCCCATTTCTCTTTGCAATGTCATTTATAAAATCATCTCTAAGGTAATTGCTGACAGGTTGAAAATGGGTCTTGAGGAGTTGATTTCCGAAGAACAGAGTGGTTTTGTTGCAAGTAGACAGATTCTGGATGGGATCGTTATTGCAACCGAAGTCATTCATTCTATGGCCAGCTCCAAGGAAAAGGCGATGTTTATCAAATTGGATATGGTGAAGGCCTATGACAGAGTTCGATGGTCCTTCTTGTGGCAGGTTCTTGGTGCTTTTGGGTTTGCGGAGGAGTGGATTCAATGGGTTATGAGTTGTGTTACGTCAGTCTCTTTCTCTATGCTTATTATTGGGAATCATTTTAGAAGCTTTTTGGCACTTCTAAGGGACTTTGCCAGGGGGACCCTCTCTCTCCGTACTTGTTTATTCTCCTCGCTGAAGGTTTGGGGTGATTGATTAGAAGGAACATGGAGTTGGGTAGCATTCAGGGTTGGCAGTGGGGATGTAATTTACCTCTGCAGTCTCATCTACAGTTTGTGGATGATACTGCTCTGATGGGTATGGCTACAATGTGGGAGGCTTCTAATTTACGTAGGGTGTTGGATGTTTACTTGGTTGCCTTAGGTCAACAGATCAATGAGGATAAGTCTTCTATTTTCTTCTTCAACACTTCATGCCCCATTCAGCGGAGGATTGCTCAAACTTTGTGGTTTCAGATCGGGACTCTTCCTTTGACCTATCTTGGTATCCCTATCTTAGTGAGCATATTGCCTCAGAAGTCATGACAGAGTATTTTAGATAAATTTAGGGCGAAGGTTAATCACTGGACTCACCGGTGGTTATCCTTTGCTGGCTATGTTCAACTTATCAAGTCTGTGGTGCAGGCTTTGCCCATTTACCGATGCATGCTACAGGTTGCCCCTTTGGGTTTTGGTGAGGATTTAGATTCAGTGACACAAAAAATTTTATGGGCTGGTTGCTTGGAGTCTTCCAATTGGAGTTTGATTAGATGGGAGGTTATTTGCAGCCCGAAGCAATATGGTGGCTTGGGTTTGCAGCAGATGGCTTTGACTGGTGTGGCTCTGGCTGCAAAATTGTATTGGAGGTGGTGTAAGGAGCATGATAAGCGCTGGGCTAGGATTCTTTCTCATAAGTATTTTCTGGGGATCCCTCAACTTGAAATACCTCAACACCCCCTTCTTGGAAAGGGCTCGGTGATATGGAGCACTCTTAAGAAAGGGGTTGCACTCATTAAGGATGGTTTATTTTAGATTTGTAAAAAGGGGACTGAGGTTCAGTTCTGGTCTGATTCTTGGGATGGATCTCCCCCCATCATTTCTCAGTTTCCTCACTTGTTGAACCTCTATCAGAGATTTCTTGAGGTTGGTTGGACACAGGTGAGTGATTTTAAGTCATTATCCTCTCGTGGTCAGTTGGAGGTGGTTGGATGGAAGTCTCCTGATGAATGGCCTGATGTTGGTTTGCCTGAAAAATGTGTTGAGCTACACAGTATCCTTTCCAGTAGGCATTGTAGCTCTCTCCAACATGATGATGTGCTTGCCTGGTCTCCCAATCCTAAAGGGGACTATACTGTTGCTTCTGGATATCAAGAGTTATTGTCCCACAGGGTCGATGGGGATGAAATTCAGTGGTGGAAGAAGATCTAGAACAAGTCTTCGTGGCCAAAATGTAATTATTTTGTTTGGATGTTGGCTTGGAATAAGTGTTTGACCTGGGATAATATTCAAAAGCGAGGCTTCCAGGGTCCTTCTGTCTGTGTTTTGTGTGGGGCTAACGAGGAGGACTCTACTCATCTATTTTTTCGTTGCACTTTCTCCCTCCAGCTTTGGTACTTCTGATGGGGGGTTTGGAATAGTCCCTGTGTTCATGCTTCCTCCTTGATTGAGTTTTGGTAGAGGTTGGGTAGGCCTCCTTCTATGGACCCCTTTTTGCAAGAGGTGTGGTCAGTGGGACCTATCTTCATATTGTGGCAGATTTGGTTGGAACGGAACGGGCGGATATTTCATGGAGAGAAGAAGCTGGTGCAACAAATTTGGCAAAGAACTTTGGGCATGATTCAGGAGATGGTGGAAGCTAAGTATGAGTTGGAATTCCCTTTGGAGAAAAGGGATGCAAAACTGGTGGAGAGATTGGGGTTTTAGGGGCTGTCCTTGGCCTCGACATGTGTAAAGTGTGGTAGGCATACAAAGCAAAGAGTTCATAGGTCTGGATATTGGCAGCTTCCCCCGACTGGGGTTCTAAAGATCAATACTAATGGTTCCTCCAAAGGCAACCCGGGGCTGGCTAGTATTGGGGGGATTGGTAGGGACTCTTTGGGTTTGGTGGTTTTCCTCTTTTTGATCTATGATGGAGTTCATACCATTAACCTTATGGAAGGGTTGGCAATTCTTTGTGCTTCTGAGAGAGCTCATGATTTGGGATGGAGAAGGGTTGTTTGTGAATCTAATTCCCAGGTTTTGATCAATCTTCTTATTAAGCAAAAAGTGGATGATGTTAGCTGGCAATTGGCTGGGGTGGTGTAGTAGATTTTGTGGGTTAGTTCTTTAATGGAGATGGTGACTTTCATTCATATTCCAAGGGAGTGGAATAGGGCTGCTGATTGCTTGGCGAAATGGGCGTCTGAGCATGCTGAGGGATGGAGAATTGAGGAGTGGGATTTGGTTCCTCGAGCGCTTCGTCTTGATCTTGAGAGAATTCTTGCTGAGGATAGGGAGGGAAATGGTGATGGTTGATGGTGTTGATTGTTTTTTTTCTGTTCTTTGGCTTGGTTTTTCTTGGGGACCTTGGTCTCTTGATTCCTTTGTAATGTTGTTTACTGAGTTTCAATAAAGTTTTTACCCCTTTTTATTAAAAAAAAATATTATTGTATTAATCCAAAACACATCCATTGACAAGTCCTAAGCACTCATTTTAGCTTTGTCTACTAAAATAAAATTAAAATAATTTCTTCCCTACTCGAAATGTCTTCTACCATTTTTTTCAAATTTCATCCGGTGCATGATTTAAGTACCCACTAAAAGGTAATTTTGCAAGTTATTAAAAATCAAAAACTATCTTGTCAAGAATTTTATCAACCTTTTTCAATATCCACATGCAGTGTAGAAAAACACCACTGTTTTTGATAAATAAGGAGTTAAAAAGACAAAAAAAAATGACGAAAATGAACGATCAAGATCTCAAAATCAGACGAAAATGAACGGTCAAGATCTCAAGATCATTTCCATCATCTTGCATCTTTTCTAGAATAAGTTGAGGTGCTGATCACGAAAGTTAGCCAAGTAGATTTATATAAGAAACACCTTCAACGTTTCTTTCTACTACCCACCTTTTTTAAAAATAATATATCACTTTTTTATGAATAAAATGTAGTATCTACTTTATATATTAAGAAAGCTAGATGAATTAAATGGTTACAATGACCTATATTTTAATCACACTTCCCCTACAAAAAATTACATAACAACTCAAATTACTAAAATATCTTTGTGAAACTCTAGAAACTCATTTCACTGAAATGCTGTACCTCTGCTACACTACAGAAACTGGAAAATGAATTAAATACTTACAATGACACAACGTTGTTTTAATCAGACTTCCACCACAAAAATCACAATAACAACTAAAATATCTTTTGTGAAAGTCCAGAAGCTCGTTCAACTGAAACGCTGTACGACCAAACAAAGTTTCCCAAAAATATCAAACGAGGTTTACAAACATCAACGTTGAACTAGTAATGTGTAGAAGATCCACTTGAACACATGCGCAGGCAATTTACCAGCCACGTCGTCATATTTTCAGCCAACCGATAGCAAACTCGCGTCATTCACTTCCAGGACTCTGGCCATTTTTCACCCCCAAATTCGATCTCTGCAAGCTATAAAGCCAACAACGACGCCCCCAAGAGACATACAAATTAACAATCTCTTCAAAAGCAAGTCGAAGAGATACAACAACAGAATCCATTTTTTCTCAGCGATCATCAATGGCGGCCGTGTCTTCAATGATGATGAAAGCGCCCGTAGCCCTTAACTACGGGGCAGTGCAAAGGAATAGTGTGGGTAATATAAATAGGTTACCACACAGCAGCCTCCAAGTCAAGTGCAAGGCAAAGGTTTGCAATTTTTCTGTTCGTTTTTCCAATTAGAGTATATTTATTCAGCGCAGCTTTGTCTAATGTGTTATATTTTGTGGCGTGGACCAGGATCCAAAGGAGACGTCCGCTGCTGAAGGCGTTTTTCCGTCAAGCACTAGCGAGGCAAGGAACACTTCAAATGCCCAATTTATAGTTTGTGAGTGTATTTCTATTAGTGAACAATTTATCTGACGTGTGCGATGTTGCATCCAGGTTAACACCAGGTTTGGGCCTGTGATGGAGCTCGCCAACTGAAGGGCGGCCATGTTGGGATTCGTGTCGGCCATTGCAGTGGAGGCGGCGAGCGGAACAGATTTGTGGTCGCAGCTCAATAGTGGTGGAGCATTGTGGGTTGGTTTAACCTCAGTAATAACGTTAGTGGGGACGTTGGTGCCCCTTTTGCAGGGAATATCGGTGGAGAGCACGTCGCAGCCAATATTTTCATCCGAAGCAGAGATGTCGAATGGGCGCTTTGCTATGCTTGGCCTGGTGGCACTGGCCATCAATGAATACGTCAGGGGGGTACCTCTTGTATAAACACCTGAACAGGCGGTGGACTGCAGTCAATGTACTTTTTTACTAACTGTTTATCACGTCGTGTCTTGACCACAACACACCGACAGTATAAGCTCTTTCTATTCAAACACAAACATCAATATTGAAATCTCTCAAATGGCATTCCATGCTCTACTGGGGATTTCTTGTACTGTTTAGCCTGTTATACCTGGTTCAATTATAAAAATCGTTGTAAAAATTTTAAAGAAATTTTTTGTTCAACTGTTGGTGAATTAGTGAATGAAAATTTTAGTTAAACTGTTGGTGAATTATTGAATGTTTAACAACAAATTTAGTAGAGACTTCTCATCGTTCAAATGTTCTTATACACTCTTTATATGTCGAATATAATATTTCAAAATGTTTCTTAGTTAAAGATATCTTTACAGAAAGTGAAGGTATAAATGACTACATACTCTATTTTAATGTTGGTATTTGTAAGTGTATCTAAAATTTTAGTAATGCTCAGTCATAGGGATATTCTTTGTATAAAGCTACTTTCTTATTCATTACTTATTATTATCATTCGTTATGTCTAGTACAAATTATGAATTTAGATTTCAAATTGGAGAAACAAGACTATCAATTTTGAAGGTTTTAGTTTCCTAAATAATTTTGTAATGCTGACAACTAGCTGAATATATAATTCTAAGAGTCAAGCTTCTAAGGATATCAATACTAGACGGATCTCCTTTCATGAAAAATCGCAAAGAGTTTATGCAAAATAACAATCCTTGATTGGAATAATATACTGATATTCCCTCATAATACACAAACCTCCTAAACTTTTATCCATATTAAAGAACATAAAGACACTTTTAGCTCAATCAAGTATCTTTTCATACTATTAGAAATGAAGACTCTTGTATAAAATGACCAAGAAATAATTGTCTATATTTCATAATATACCAAACCACCTAAAATGAATGCATCACCCTCAACAATCTATAACTATTAAAGTAGGCATTCCTTAGTCCAATGTTTAGGAGTTGGAACCTAATATAACAAATATGGATAGTACTAATTATTTTATACAATTTATAGCAATTCGGGATATATGAGTTTTAGTATGGGGATATGAGATAATAATGCACCATTTTTTTAAGCTAGTTGCACTACCAAAAAAGTATTAGACAAAGAGGAAATATTTTGTGCTATTCTACAATCTATAGAAACTAATTTTAATTTGTATTGTAAGATCTTGTTCTTTAGAAATTAGAGATTTACTCCCTTGAGATGAACTACTTTAAGTCATCTTGATTGTCTTTCTTCAATAATAGAGTAATTGTCAAGTATTTAATTATCTTAACAAGTTGAACATCATATTTTAATAGATTGTCTCTGCTCAATAATAGAATAATTGTCAAGTAATTAATTAGCTTAAGAAGAACAACATTTTGAATACTTGTCTAAAATTTTATAGAATCAAATGGGAAAATTTTGATTTAATTTTAGATAAATCTAAGCTTATAGAGAAATATTGCATGATCCAATATGAAAACATTTCAAACCTATTGATTTGTGCAAAACTATTATATTGAGATCAGTGGAGGTTGATGTATTTTTTAGTGCAACAAGATTTATGAAATCAATGATAACAAACACATGATAGTAATTTGGAAAGGTGGTTAAGGATGCATACAATTAGACATGATATCCAAAGTTATCCTAGTGAAAGAGAATATGAAGAGGTTTATTCAATGTTTTGAATGATGTCATTCCATTTAACTATATTGTCAAGAAGGTAGAGTATTCAAAATTCCACATGATTCAAATGAGTCCATTTTAGATTTTTTACATTTCACTTTAAATTATTGTATTCCAACCCAAACAAACCACCATATAAAATAAAAAAAGATCTTCAGCAGGTATATATAAAATAATTGCATGAAAAATGAAACAAATGGAATAATAGAGGGAAACATATTAAGAAAATTATACAGCATCATTCATTCTACCAAAGAAGGATTGATAATTAATAACTTAAAAAAATCCAATGTTTTAGGACAATAAAAACACTATATGGATTCCATATAAGCGTTATGATGCAACCTAAAAAACCTTTCTACATGTCTGCCTTGAAAATTGTAACAAAAACATGATAAAAGAAAGAAACAATCAATGTTGCACCAATTGATGAGTTGTTTACAACCAAAGTACATTTTTTTGTCAAGAAGAAACATAAGTGATTTAAAAATCAAACCAAGAGGAGGCAAAGAAGATATTCAAAGAAGTAAAAAATAAAATTTGTTTTGGAAGAGGATGATATATTAAAGGATGATCTTGCCAATTGTGTGGTATAATATATTGAGCACTCCTAAGCCTTTATATTTATATTTTTAGTGCATAGATGATCTTTTAATCTTTATACTTTTGATTGTGCCTTGTGTATTGTGCTTTAATATTTTTCTCTTAAACATTTTGTATTATGATTTATACTTTGCTACTTTTATACCTACATCATTTCCTATGCTTCATTATTCATGTGGTGCACAAAGTTTAATGTCGTGAGGGATGCACATCACCTCAAGGGGTGTGTAAAATTTTACCCTCATCAGAGACAAACATCAAAATGCCATTCCTTTTAGGGTTTTATAAATAACATGACTACAAAGGGGTGAATGTCAATAAATAGATCACAACATGCCGAAGGACACTACTCAATACATGGGAGGTCACAATTTATGGAGTATCACACATGACACCACTAATAAGAGAGGATAAATCATGGAACGAAGGATCACATCTTAGGGAGTACCAAGCATAGTACCATCACAAAGGGGACATAATATTTTATGAAAAGTCACACTTTAGGTGGTATCAAGCTTAATACCACCATAAAGGAGACACTAACATAGATTGAGGAGGCCATACTTTAGTGAACATCCATGTGATATTACTACTAAAGATGACACAATGTGAGAAATAAGGCCAAACCATTAGGGGATCTATAATATCACAACTAACAAGGGACCATTTTTATTCTATAATTGTAATATACAAGGTAATATTCCCCCCCAGGTTAAAATGCTAGTGTACGTGATACACTAATATATTAGGGAGATAATAGAATATAGAATGGATCTCTTATATAAAGGAATACACCTTAGATAAGGCTAACTACCCTTTCCCTCCACATATAAGGTCAACAGGGAGCCTATATGGATTGTATCACATTTCTCGTTGGTGATGAAATATGAATACACAAAATAATTTTGTGTTCCCATGCATGGTAATGTGTATCGTATGATATTACAACTACCACATAGCAAAGGGAAAATTCATAGCTATTTAGTCTATCATCTTATCATATTCATCTTTGTCAGGATCCATGTCATCTAATATCTTCTTTAAAGTACCACATTCCTCAATAGCATGACCAAATAATCTATGATACACACAAAATGATGAACTTTTATTCTTGTATTGAGCATCTCTTCTATCTTGCATAGGAGGTAGTTTAATGAATTCCCTATTGTAAGAGTGTTCGTAAGGTGTGTTCAGTCTCGGCCAAGTGATGCGGAGAAGGTAGGAGACCTTTTTTAATAGGTCTATGAAGTTTATGTGGTTTAGAGGATGAGATAAAAAAAATTATGTAAAGGTGGAGGACCTTGATAATCAATTCCTTTTGTATCTTCAAATGGTATTTATTTCAATAGGGCATAAATATTATGTTCATCCTTTATGTAACAACCTTGTTTAGCAAGAATTTTAAATCCTTGGCCATAGCACTTAAATCTAAGCTAATGGGTGTATTACTCACTTTGTTTTCATAGAATGGAGGATAAATTGTGGACATGGGATCATCTTGAGTGGCATTAGCAAGGTATCTCATGCATAATGGTCGAGGCATAAATTGTAAAGAAATTTCTCTATGTGAAGAAGAGAACATGTCAAGTGAAGGTATGATAAGTGTTGTTGATTGTTGATAAGGACGAGTCTAGGCCATATCGATCAAGGATAAAAGACAATGTTTGCATCAAGGTTAGGTATTGTGGTGTTTAAGAATTCATCCATGATTGTTTCATCTTGCATCAAGATATCCTCATTAGGAAAATATGCATTGAGAGATGAAAGAACATGTGTTTCATCACTTGTAGGAGAATCATTACCAAACATATAGTATGATACATCAACTAGATATTTTAAAGAGGATAAAATTTTACCAAAGAACTTAGACATTAAGATAATTTTATGATTTATAGGTATATGCATTGAGATATAGATTGTTACAATATAGTGAATAGAGAAAATGAAAGTAGATGTAGATAGAAGATCCTAAGAGGTTACTATCAAAAAAATATGACAAAAAAGGGCTTGGTTAGGGGTGTGATATTCCCTAGACTAGCAAGGTTATTTTATAAGGTTTAGTATTTTGATGTGTGGTACAATGTTTAGGTATCTTATTCTATGATAATGCAAGATTGATAGTAAATAAATTTCCAAAAATTAACAAAATTGTGATTTTTACAATATGAAATACAATTATGCAAGAAATTTTCAAAATTATCAACCAATGAATGCAACTAGAAATATAATTTTTAGGCTATAAAGTATAGAAGGTGACTAATCCTAACTTGACAATTTTGGAAATTAAAGTCTTTTATGTTTTTGAAATAATGACAATGCACTTTTTCCACTTTTTCACTATATGCATATGCCTAAATGAATATACTAAACCATTTTAGATTTGATTCGAGATATGATATGCATTAATATAAATTTACCCATGCACACATGAACTAAGTCTACTTTGCAATGACTAAAATTAACCCTAGATTTCTTTCAGATGTAAAATGTAGTGTAGTTTTCTTTAACACCCAGAATACTGAGAGGGGGGTGACTCAATATTCTCTTAAACCATTCAAACATTATACATCCAATTACCAAATCATATTCGACTACAATAAATAAAGAAAGCATGAAACATCAACATCACCATATAACACATGAATAGCTAGATTTTTACATGGAAAACCCAAAATGGGAGAAAACATGGTAAGGATTATCTCAAAATATATTATTAACCACTTATAGTATATTTATTAAAGTGCTCACTATAGGTGAACTCACTGTCCAAGTGGACTCACTACCCCACAGAGAAAAAGATAGAAGAGAGATAGTGTCTCACAACCTATTTTGAACTGTTACAATTGCAACTTTCATATGCATGAAATACAATTCCAATGAAGCTCAATAAATTGACTTTACACACTTCATCTAATCCTGATTTAGCACATTGATTTTCTTAGCATTCACATTACTTTTAAATCTTCCTCTCGACATTCACAACTTAAATTCACATTGCTCTAATAATATTTTCATGTAGGACACTCTCAATATCCATCACACTATAAAACATTGAAAAGGATCTAACATGTCTATCCACTTCTATCATAACATTAATTAGGTTAGCCCAATTAGATTTAATATTGAAAACAAAACTTGTTGTCTTCAACCCTTTTCGTACACACCTCGCACCAAAAATAAATAAAATCAAAACAATTTGAAATAGGTCAATATGGACCTGTAATAGATCCCTTAGAAGATGAAAACTCTTGTTTAGCCTTTGTATGCCTTTAAACTTATTAGGTTGACACCATAAAGAACATAATACCAAAATTCTTCAACTATGTATCCACATTTGGGCACGTGACCCTCAAAACTCAACACCATCTGGAATTCATAAACTATTTCCATCTGTCAATTTATCCTCAAAAGTACAAAGCAAAAAACTTAACTATAGAGAAGTGTAGACTTTCTCACTCAAAATAAATTGTATAGAAAATATCTAGAAATTGCTAGACAAACTTTTGTTACTCATATCTTTTGATCGAATAGCCAAAACATGATGAGAAATTGGAATTAGATACATTAACATCCAACAAAATACTGTTGGAAGCACAAAGCGAAACCTTCATTTTTCTAAGTACACTTAAGTATAGTGAATAGATTAATTATTCACACTAACACCCCCCCTCTTAAGTGATACTTGGGGAGATCACAAAAGTCCAAATAGATAGAAATGGGTCCTAGATAGTGGCCATATCAAGTACCCATGTACAATGCATTCTCTCACAAAAGGAGAAAACTCAGTGGGAAACAAAAATCCTCTCCAAAAAAGAGAATTAGAAGGATTTAAGACTTTCTAAAAATATGTTCCTTGATGATAGAAACATGATTATTAAGAACTCCTAAAGCATATCAAAGTTGTAAACTCTATCTATGATGAACTGGTGTTTGCTGGAATCAATGGATCTCGAAAAAATGTGGATCAAGATGTGAGATACAAAACACTATATGAGTGAACATATGAACACTACTCAACCAATGCACAAAACTTTTATCAAACTCTGTAAAATTGATAATATATATAGTACTGTGATAAGAAATACTATAATCTCAAAATTGTTATCTATTGAATTAATCCCACATTTGAGAGATCAAGATAGAAGGTTCATGAGACCTTCCAAAAAGAATATTCTTCCATTGCTTCATTGAAAGAAGCATTAGCATAACACATCATAGTCCCCCTTTAATGCTAAGAGAAATAAGCAAACAAACTATGATCGAAAGTGTGTAAGGACTGTAGAGATGTACAAGGTGTGCTCCAAGACACACTAACATGAGGTGAGAATCATAAAAAACCATGTTGTGGTGGTATAGCCCCCCATTACACTTTATAATTCAATGTATGTACAATAATTTCCCAAATTCCCTTTACAAATTCAATTTTGTGGCACTTTATTTGAGAGCATTTATAAACTTATTTGTTATTTGAGTTCTACAAGTTTATTGTCATGAGGTTGATTAATAAGACAAGATTAAGTTATCTCTTACAAACCTCAATAAAATACAAAAAACAAAAAAATAAACCTGCATTATGATGACCCCCCCTTTTGCCAAATTCATTACAAAAGAGAAATTTAACTCCTCTTTAACAAATTTTTAAGGAAAAGAAAGTTCACCTGCCCCCATATAGTTTCCCTTTTGCCAACTTTATTGTAAAAGAAATATTGATTCCTTTGTTGGAAACTTTTAACTAAGGCAAAAATCTCCCCTCCCCATACACTTTCCCTTTACCAAATTCATTGCAAAAGAAATATTGATTCATCTTTTGCAAATTTTTAACTATGATAAAATGAAAAATTCTGCTCCTGTACCTCCCTTATTAACTCTATGCAAAATTTGATGGTCACATAGAAGTTAACTTTAGTGGTTATCATAAAAAAGTTAATAAGAAATGGTAACAACAAATGCAAGGTCACGTCGGAGGAACAGAGTTGGTCTTATGAAGAACTTTGACCATGGTGAAGATATTAGAGAAAAATGTCCTTGCTGATGCAGAAGTGTAGCAAAGATGTTGTCTTTTGCAACAACATATGTTACCCACGATCATGTAGAAAGCACAAAATATAGCTAGAACCATGAGATCTCTTTAAAGAGAGTCATCGTATCCCTATGCTTGCAGATATCCATTAAAAATAATGTACATATCAGCATGATTTCTTAGGCGCGACTCTTTATCTCCTAACTGCGTACTTCATCGCCGTACCTCATGTGCAAGGCATGAGAAAGAGAAAAGGCTCGCAAATTGTATAAAATGTGCACAATGAAAATGGTAGGCTGATGGAAAATGTTGTGCTTTAATTGAAGATTTGAAATCGCCGCCAGACCAATGTATTTCTCCTGCGAGAAAGGCCTTGGGTTGGCAGTTACGGGGCACTGCAAAGTGGGGTGCTTAATAACGGAGTGTGCTTATGTACTTTGAGGGGCTGCACACTCCAAAATGGAGCAGCGTGGGTTGCCAAGTCTGTGACTGAAATTGGCGCCTTCCTTACAGGCATAAATCACGCCCATTCACAAATAAATCCCACGCCAAAAAGGATTCACGCCCTCCACATAAAAAAACGTAGCCTGAATAGGTTAAATCGTCCTTCCTTCAAGGATTTTCCTTGTGTAGAGATCCAAATGAAATGTCTAAGCAGAGATTGCAGGTTGGACAGAGAAAGGTATAGGTCAAATGTGAGTGCCAATGTACAAGTCACACTAGAGGCCTGCAAAAAAGTGACATGTGCGGCCTCAAATACATCCATGCCCTGCAAATGAAAGGCGACCTCCTCTGTGAGCTAGAACAAAGGGTGATAACGCCAAAAAAGTGTATCGATGCTAATGAGAATCTGTGAAATTCATAGTCACTGAGACCCAATGCCAATGAAATCAATCGTGTCTCTGATTGCAAATGATAAGAACCCACACATAATAGACTTATTTCCCACGCTTAATCCATGGCCTGAGTAAAGGAAAAAATTTAGCTAGCAAAACAAAGGCACGAGCCTTAGAATTGTAAATCGCTGGTGGAGGTCTGTTGAATTCCACGTGATGCAATAACTTTGAAGTTTCCTAGCAGGTATTGAGCAGAATACAATGGGGATTTAGATGTCGATCTCCCTCCACTGAGATTAAATGCTCCTTGTGATATTGCATGCAAGGAATATGCTGCCTATGATAGTCAGCAATGGCAACGTTAGACAACTTACAGTGGGGTCCCATGGAGGGAGGCTTCCTGAAAAGTTTCAGCAGGTGCTGCTGATAATTTTTAGGAATTTTTTTAAGCTGGTGGTCTTATGAATTTAGCAGCACTCTTCAGCTTAAAATATTAAGCTCCAAATTTTAAGGAAGCTTGTGGTCCCATGAACTTAGTTGGTGCTGTGCACACACTATTTTCTGCTGTTCTCTCCAATTATTTTTTGGCGGGAATCTAAAAGTTAAGATGATTGACAAATGGCAGATAAAATTCCTAAACTGTAGGGACAATCTCCAGCCCCACCTCATTTTCACCCCCTCAAATCTGCAGTCCTAAAAGGTAGGAGCTGCTATTCTTTAGGAAAGGATTCCAATTAATCCTGTAGCAATTTTTTTTGACTTCATGAGACCTCCAGCTCCTTAAAAATAGATCTTGAAGCCCCCCATGGGAACCCACCCTTAGGGGTAGGTTCGATTGAAATTCTCCTGCAGATTATTAACCAGTAAAGAAACAAAATAAATGCAATGAAATTGTCCACGTAGAGGCTTGAAATTATCTCGGATACCATATAAGAACTAGGCTTCAAATCTAGGATATAAAAAGCAAGCACACATGAACAACTCGTAGATTGTATTTAGATAATCCAAACTATATTGAGTACAAAGGCTTGTAATATATAAACAAGGATGAGGCAATCCAACTATTAGGTGGATTGACAAGTGCACCATAATATGGCACAAAAGAGTAGACAATTGTCCTATAGGTGTCAACCTTAGGAACACTTGGAGTGTGCAAACCAACAACCTCTTTGACCAAGTCATCAACCTTGTGTGCCATGTGTTGAGTGACTTTTGAGGTGAGATGGAAATGCTTCCAACCTCAAAAAGTGTGTGCATGAGGTTTACCAAACAACTTGCTAACCTCAAGAAGCTTAAATGGTGCACATTTAGTTAGACAAGATGTTTTTTAACCTCATCAACCTAAGTACACTTAAGCATAATGAATAGATCAATTATTCATACTAACAATCTATACCCTGTATGCATGAGAAGAGGTGAAGGATTGTTCCATATAGGGGCTTGTCTGAGTCAAACCTTGTGTTGGTATTCATACCTACACAATGGAAAATTATGACATAAAAGATAGCTTATCTATGGTTGGATAGAGGCTAATGATAAGCAAGCAATGAATAGACAACTTGCTACAGCTCACCACTCAAATTTGATCTCCTTGATGGACTAAAGTCATTCTCATCATCTTCAAGGATAAAATTTTGCTGGACTTGAATTAATTTGAATGCCTACAAGTATTAATGCTCACAAACAAAATACATGCAAAACATGAATAAAACTTACATAACACATGACATGATGCTTGAATGATGAAATACTCCAATAATCTTGATAATATGCTCAAGTGACTACTCTTGATTGTTTGATAATAATAGTAATGGATTCTCTCAAAATTGCTCGGTTTCTTATGATTGAAATGTTGAAAATACTTTGTATTTATATACAATTCTTTTAATTTCTCGAAAATCAAATAGCGAAAGCCAACAATTGAAATTGGAAATTCAATTAATAAATTACCAACACCGACATATTCAAATTTGGAGCCAAAAGAGGTGGTCTAGGGTGTGAGGTGTCGTAGACTAAATCCAACCTTTTTAGGGTCAAAAAGTGTTAAGGAAAAAAAAAAAAATGCATAGTTAATTTACATGTTTGATATTTTGAAGATGTTTATAAAACGGATAAATAAATAACGGGGGGCTAAACCTAATGTGAAATTGTCAATGATGATAGTTTTCAACACTACATAAACATATATCATTCAAGCAAGCCACAAAGTAGATGTACACATTAAGTAGGGTCAAATTTGCAATTGGAAAATAAACCCAAATTTGTGGAGTAAACCCAAGATAAAGCAAAAATTCAACATAAGATCTAAATCATTTTACTAACAAAGAGGTAGCTTTTACCAAGCTAGTAGTAATGAAGTTCAAAATCTTCATTAAATATATTAATTCTTCAATTATAGAGCTAAATACCATTATTTGTTACATTTTATTTCTATACTTGAACATTTAATTTTAAAATACATTAACTAATTAACTATTCATTTTATTTAAAAAATATACAATTTCCTTCAAATTAAATTAATATCATTTTAAAATATTGATTATTATAATTTAAAAAAACTAATAAAAATTAAAAAACACACACTAAATTATAAAAATAGTTAAATACTTGATGAGTTATAATTTTGATTCTAATTAAAATAAAACTCACCAAAATCAAAATATTTGATAGTTACAGACCAATTGATCTATTTGAAACAATTAAAAGAGCAACTCTTCAACTGCTTTTTTCATTGTTTCAAATAGATGAATTGGTATGTAACTGCCAAATATTTTGATTTTCGTCAATTTTATTTTAATTAGAGTCAAAATTAAAACTCATCAAGTATTTAAGTATTTTTATAATTTAGTGTGTCTTTTTTAATTTTTATTGTTTTAGGATGCTATCATGTATCTTGTTAACTGTTTTGAACAGTTTTGTTTTGGAGCTGCTTTATGTATTTCTTCTTCTAATTTGTGGGGCTGGCTTAACCAGCACACTCTAAGGGTTGACCACTTAGGTGGCTGGTGTGGGTCCCCTGTAGTACCCCTCTGTTTGTGCTTATGTTTTCTGTTGCTATGTTTTCACACTGTTGATGATGATACTTTGTTGGATATTTTGATCGCTGGTTTTGAGCGATAGTGGATTATTCTGTGACATGATGATATTTTGTTTAATGATTACTGATTTTAGACATGATTTGATATATTTTAGATGTTTACTTTCAGTTGATCATTGCTATGTATATGTTATGATGGACTAACAGCTATTTATTTCGTCAGTCTGCTATGAAGTGTATTGGTGTGGAGAACGGAATCGCATCACTCACTTGCGAGTGCCCTGCGATATCTGTGATTTTCTCTGCACGGTGTGTCTATTTAATGTTTTATATATGTATATGTATGCACATTATTTGCTTGGTTGCAAGAATTTGCAGGTACATGACACTGACTCCACCTGGGTACTCAGGTCTGAGCGTGTCAAGACTCAACGGATATGTTGATCGAGAGATAGTAGTCTGGTTTACCCTAGTCTAGTCTTTAACCCTAGTCTTAGTACTTTGTCTATTTTAGTTCTGAGTCATAGGTTTGTCTTGTATTTTCTGTTTGGATAAATCATTTTGAAAAGGTAAATTTGGTTAATTTTTAATGTTGGAATATTGTGTTTTAAATTATTGATTATTAATTAATGTTTAAATGTGGTAGAAGTTTACTTGCTTGATAATTTAATTCATTAATTAGCTTATTTGGTTAAATAGTTGATCTTAAAAGGATTAAACTATTTTAATTAAATAAATTAATTAATTAAATTAAATTATTAAGTGTGTAAATTATATTGCATTTGAAAATTAGAAATTAAAATAAAAATAAATGCATGTGAATTGAAATTTAGTTTTAGAATTTAATTTAAATAAATATTTGCATGCAAATTGAAAATGGAAGTTTGCCGAGAAGTGGTGGGAAGATATTTTGCAACCACTTCTCGACATGTGTGTGAGTGTAATAATTGCATTGGGGTTGTTGAAAATTTGTTACAGAGAGGATATTTTGGATCTCGGGAAATAGACAGAGGTTGTTCAATTTCCTCAAGGGGAAATTATCAAAACTTTTTGCAAAAAAAAAAACTCTTGTTGTGTAAAATTTATTTTCTAAGAGGATTTGTTATTTCCTCTGGGGTTGTATATTTGTGGAAGATCCCTTGGAGGATCTTGGTGGTTGGTTAAGCTCTCTTGGATTGAAGAATTTCTTTTGGAAGAAGGTTTTGGGATTTGTACGCTACAGGAAAAAGGAATCTTCCTATAGGCAGTTATCTTAGTATAGGTATTTTTCTTGTTATCAATGTTCTTTCCTTAAAAGATAGAGAAATAATATGCTTTGTAATTCCTGTGTTCTTTTTGAGAATCTAGTTAAGTTTTATTCAAACAGGGGAAAGGATCTGTGATGAATTTTAGCTGTGATAGAAAAGAAATTCTTTTTGCCATATATTAAAACCTCTGTGATAATTTTTAGAAAAGAGAAATTGGGGAAAAGAGTTTTGTGTATTTGTTTATTGAAAACCTATTGGAATAAAAATAAAAAATAAAAAAATAATTCTATGCAATGTTATTTTTCTCAATTTTTCTATAGAAAATTTTACCAGAAAACATACTGTCTGTATTTACCATATCTTGATGATAATTATATATATATATAAATATAAATATATATATTAATATATATATATATATATGTATATATTTTTTTATTTTTTATTTTTTAACGAGGGGAATCGGGTGCAACACGGCCCCCCATATAACCCCCCACTGCTAGTAAACTTTTTACCGTGACCGGCAGTGCTAGCGGGACACACCAACTGGTACCATGGGAGCGCCAGAGAGTCAAACCCATGGTGGGCGCCCTGCTACAGGGAACACCTTAACCAACTGAGCTACGACCGGCGCCCCATTTATATGTATATATTTATATGTATATATTAATGAAATTAATTTTGAAATTGTTATTTTCTAAAATCGCCGTCCAGGCACATGTTTAATTTTTTATTTTTTTTAAATCGAAATTGATTTATGCCGAGCGGCAAAATCCGCAGGGGATTTGTTTTTAAAGAAATTAAAAAAAAATAAAAAAAATATATACAATGAGGGGAGGGCCGAAACCCTCCCCATTCGCCTTTGCAGTGGACGAAGCCACCAAGGCTGCGCACAGCAGCCAGTGGCTGCTGGGCGCAGCCCTGGCTATGGCCGCGCCCACTCCCCTGTGGGAGTCGTGTATGGCTGCGGCCATTTTCTTTAGGGTTTAAACACTTTTCAAAATATTAAATGTGAATTTCTTTATACATTTTTATGTTCGATTTTATATATATTTTTATAAAATCCGAATTTGTTGTATGTTATTTATTTATTTTGATTCATATATATATTATGAATTTCAAAATTTATAAATATTTAATATATTTTATGTATATGTATATGTATGTATATATGTGTATACATATATATATATACATATATGTATATATATATATTTATATTAAATTAAAATATTAATATGTTAAAATGATAGTTTAGAAGAATTAAATTATAAAATATCTAGATTTAGATATTTGAATGATTTAGATATTTATTTTAAGAATAAACTGTTATTTTGAAATTATAAAATTTAAAGATATGAAATTGGGCAAATTGTAGATTTGATATTTGTAATGCATGGAAAATGGATTGAGTCTTAGAAGGTTAATTTCTCAATTTAACGAATGATTGGATTTAGCAGATCCAAATAGTAGGTGTCTATCTTTCTTGATTTGCTTTTGTACGTGTTTTCTTTTGGGGCAAATTGGGAAAGTTTTTGTTGTGTAAGCCTTCCAGAACAAATTGTGTAAGAAGGGTGTTTATTTGTTCAAATGTATTTCTTAAGTTGACTTGGGTTGTGCAAGAGTTAAACATGGTGTTTGATACTGTTATGATTTATTTGTTATTGTGAGATGTAATTTGTGCACTTGGTAAACCCTAGTCATGAAAACTTAGAAACCCTTGTTATGTTTTGGGGAGTGGCTATTTGTAAGGTCTGACACACAAAGTGGTGTCAGGGTAACTTACAAATAGTTAACTAAGTCAGTGATAATTAAAAGACATAGTAGTTAGATATAAAACATTTAACAAGATGTGCATGCCTCTCTTATGACTCTTGAGCTACTATAGTCATGAGTATAAGATGAGAAGGCCTGGAATGGAAAATCGATGTCTTGTTCCTTTAAAAGACATTCGATTCCACAATAGTATGCAATAGGGGCCGGGTTTCATAAGAGGTTACCAGGGTAACCCAAGGATTGGGGGCCGAAACCTAGGAAGAAACTCCAGGGTAACCTTTGCATCATTGTGATGACACTCCACCTAAAGTAACAGTTAACCTGTATTAGTAATTCATTCAATTGTCAAAATTTGGAAGCAATGTAACCAATAGATCATTTGTACTAGTGTCTAGGGTTAGTAGGTTAGGTCTAGGTAACCTTATTACTATATCCTAGCATGGGGGGTGGACCTACAGGTACCACATGGTTGGGTGGAACATGCACCTTACTCCGTTGGGTCCCCAGTTTGATCTTGGCATCGAGAGCTTCATGGATGGAGAGCTCGTGTTTGGATACTTATGTTTATTTCAACATTGTATATTGTAAAATTTGTATTGTTAAAACATCCCTCAATGTTGTGAGGTGATCATTTGTAAAATGTAACTATTATTTGAACTACCTCATCGGATGGATGAGTATTGTATAACTATCAAATGCAATGAATAAAACATGTTTGTACTTTATGTTATTATGAATGGTAATCAAAACAAATGCAATGTTTATCTTAAAATGTTTTATGTTATGAATTAATATGTGCAATGCGAAATACTTAAGTCACTTATGGAAAACTCAAAGTAGTGTAACATCGCTTAGCCTAATGAATGTATGCAACTAATTAACTTAATATTAATACTTTTAAAAAAAATAATTATTACACCTTTATAACACATTTGCAACATTCTTAGGTTATTAAGACGGGGCATTACATCCCCTTAAACCTTTCTGTTTCTCGTTTCCTGTTTCATTTTCCGTAGCGCTCTCCTCCGACACTTCACGGTGACAGTTAATGCCATGGTTAAATTTGATTTTCAATTTTGAATCTCGATCTCCCGCTTGTGACAATTTCAACTGCTATAATTTGACAAATTTTGCAGATTTTTTCAAGCATTATTTGCTTACAGGGAAGCCGACCACTGATAATTTTAAAATTGCTTATGTACTATCCATAACCGCTGATCCTTTCACTCTAAAGCAGCAAAGCATTTGAATCAAGGCTCAAAAAAGAGATTTTAGGGCAATTTTGGCAAAATTGGAGGCTTTATTTAAGTTATTTGAGGATTTTCAGATCTCTAGGGATGATTTGCTGCTGAAGAGTAAGAACTTTACAGTGTAGAGCATGGATGTCATATATCGTGTTTTTGCCAGCAGTATCGTGCTAGTCAAGGGAGGCATGAACCTTGTGGTATCTGCTGTGGTCTCAATTATTTCTAGTGTTGTTGAATTCTTTTATTTCCTGTCCCAGTTAGTGGTGTTTTTCTGGGTGCTATATTATTTGATCATGTCGGAGTCTAGCGATGTGATGGAACATATATTAGACATTCTTCCTGTATCCAAGACGATAAGAAGCGGGTGTGCTAAGGTTCTAGACCATTCTGTGAGTAGTGTGTTGTTGGCCACTGCAAAGATGGCCTTCTTTCAAGTAGCGGTGGCATGGCTTCTCTTCAGATTCTTTTAGATACATTTTGTGTACATGTCTACTTTGCTTGCTTTTACCAGTGCTCTGTTTCCTATATTTCCCCCCCGAATTTCTTCGTTACCGGCCGATTTGCAAATGGCAGTTGAGGGTCAGTATGTGCAGGGTATTGTTTTGACTATAATTCATCTTTGGATTATGGATTATGGAGTGACTACAATCTAATGTGATGTGCCTAGCCAAAATGCATATATGACCAGTCTAAGTATAATTGGGGGCACGATTGTTGGAATGCATGCGAAAGATCTGAAAGATAATGGAAGAAAACTTTAAGAGCTCGCTAAGGCCTTGGGGGTTCCATTTTCCTATAGGATGATACAAATCTAAGTATGGAGGAGATTCACAAAGATTTTTTCAATGTTAAACCTTGCAAAGTTGTCGCAGTGTTTGCTCCCTCTGTTTTCCATAGGCTAGTGTATAATTGGAGTCTTCTAGAGAGTGTTGTGGATGTTATAAAGAAATTAAGGTCGTGGATAGTGGTGAATATAGATTTTCAAGCTGACAGCAACTCTTATTGTTTCGACAAGATTGAAGATGTACTTTTCCATAGTAGTTCTTATTTCATTTCCTCAGATGTGATCATGCTGGATAGACATGATAGTCTAAGGGTCAAGTATGAAGAAATATTTTGTCGAAGCCACATAAGGAATATGATAGCATGTTAAGGGAACAATAGGAGAATTAGACATGTTAAAATTGATGTGTGGAGATGTTTCTTCAGACACAAGGGCTTCGAGGAAATGAGCTTTAGCTATGACAATTGGTATTAGGCCAGATTATTTTTGAAAGAATTTCCTCACAAAGAATGTTATAGTCTTAAGGACAATGTATCTACCCTAATAACTAAATGGAAAAAAACCCAAGCAGTTACAGTAACTCAATGGACATGTCGCTGAATGTGGGTAGACTTTTAAATGTAAAGGCTTGGTCACTCTTATGAATAAAAGCTTCTCCGCGTTCACATTTTGTTATATATTTTTCTCGTTCTGTGACATTATTATATAATCACTATAGTAGTTTGTTGTAAATATGTCTTTCACTCAAGTGTTGGACAAGATTCAAAAAATTTCATAAATGGAGAAATTCAAATTATTAAAATATTATATATTTAATTGACAGGTTGAGTTTTAAAATTTATCAATTCAGTCTTCAGATTGATTGCTAGAAGTTGAAATAGAAGATTATTGATTCAAAGGAATATGTTAAATTCACCTTAAAATTTTGTGTTTGTTGGTTTGTTTGTGTTATTACCATTTTTCAATAAAATCATCCTAATAACTTGATGGTTTGTTAGTGTTACTATTATTAGCACCTTTCAAATAAAGTCATCATAGTGAATTGTCTATCAAATTTATTGATTGTCAATTACATCTCCCAAACTCTATATAAGAATATTAATCTATATGTAATATTGCTTTTCCAATATCTAATAATAATATTTTTGGGTTTTTTGTAAGAGTAAATTATGGTTTAGTTTTACAATATTTGTAATGTAGGTTTTTGACATAATATAGAATCTACAATTAGTATTGATCACAGTGATATATGTTCCTATCTTGTTAAAAAAAATTGTGAGAATGTCAAATAAGAGATGTTTTTACATAGAGCAAGAGAAATGCTCAGATATCATGAGAAAAAACTAAAATTTTCCTTAATTGTCATTGCTGGATCATAAGCACTAGCTCAATGTCCAAAGTTGACTATCCCTAGCCATAGGAGTTGTGCTTATTTTTAGGGTTTAGGAAAGCTAATTTTTTACAGCCAACACCTTGCATAGATCTAACATGTTAAGCCTAAGACTTTGGGTATATTTTTTTGTTTCCATTCAAGAAAGGAGTTGGTTCTCAACTCTTGAGATTAGTATGTGTAGTTTTTTTGGTCAAAATTTATGGTGTTAGAAGGGCATAATATAAATTTTTTTTTTTCCCTTTTATTGGTTATGATGGGCTTTTCCTATATTGGGTGTAGTCCTCTTGACATCCCTAGTGATATCAATGATGTTTTAGGGATATTGAGAGGCTACTTCTAAGAAATACATTAGAATTTTGTAACTCATTTAAGAAATTTGGGTATAATGCATGATAATTTTGCATGTAATTTGTTTGTTTCTTCAAAATTTGATGAATCCTTGCCTTGGTACAAGTAATAGTTTCTCCTCACTCAATTCATTCATGGAAAGAGATAAGAGACATTCTTTTATATCAATTTGTTAGATTTATTCATTTGTACATGGATTTTGAGTAATCTACACACACCAAAAGAATATGTAGTTATTTATAATTTTAGTTTTAGATTTTTAAAATGTTAAATAATTTTTTTTTCTCATTTGTGATTCTTAATGCCACTACTTTGTCTCATTTTCTAAATTCTCTTGAGTGTTTGACTATAGTGTTCATTACAATGGCTCCCAAAGTGAAAATTTTAGAAGATGCCTTCAAAGAGGAAATTTCTCTTGATTAAAATATTATGCCTCAATGATGTAATTGTTCATGCCCCCCATGAATTTTAATTTAAACATAGGTCTTGCTCTAGTTTTTTGGCTCTTCCAGTTTATCAAAAAATTAACTTGAGTCATACATATTTTGGTTAGCTTTTATATTCATTATGCACATCTATAGTTCATAAATTCACTAGTGCTTCTCCCTATTTATTTTATGTATCTATTGTATTAAATTTAGCCATGACCTCCCCTAAGTTATATGATTTTTCTAGTGAACCATCATGTTTAGTAGATTTTAAATTGGATGATGACAAGAATGAAAAATGTTTTAGTCTCCTTACAACCTATTGAGATTAATTAAATGAGTGAGCTAAGTATTCTAGGTGAAGATTGTGTTATTTCATCCCTATATTCCTTCATGACAGGTAATGTTAATGTTCTCCTATTATAGATATGTATGAAATTTTTGATGTTTCATCATGTGTGATTGACTTGGATGATGATAGGGAAGTTGAAATCTCAATTCCCGTGTTTCTCATAAAAAAAAATGAATCCATCATGTTAGACATTTCTCATGAAATTGGTGTGAACTCATTTCACAACCAAGCTAATCAAGATTTTAAGTTGTTTCATGAGACTAATCATTTTAGTCCAATCATTTTTCTATATTGTGTAGTGATTCACATGGTGACAGAGAAGGAATCATTTCAAATCCACCACCTAATAGGGATATTTTGGAAGAATTTTTTCTAGTTTGTTGAGAATATACAATAAGTAATGTCACACATATTTTTCTTAGATTCAAATAAAGAAGTAGATGATTTCTTTAGTTTCAACAACATGGATGATATTACTTAGGATAATCATATAGTTTTATTTCTGTCTATATGAAGAGGCCTAGTGGGATTCATTGTTAACTAATAATTCTAGACTAAATCCTTAATAGAATCTAAGATTAAAATGCAGAATATAAGATATTGATTTAACAGAGAGACATCATTTTATAAGTACCACTAGTATACTTCCATAGTTTTTTTGTTAGCCCATACTTGTTGATCATAGATCTAAGTATTTCCCTACATATTTATGTTCCTTGTTTAGCTATTATAAGATATAATAATTATTATTCTTATGTATACTTATTTAATCTAAGCTGATTTGTACTTATTTGATTGGAATTACTTAACTAGTTTAGGTTAACCCATACCTAGAAAGTTGATTTTCCTTCATATTTTTTGTGAATGCAATTCATCTTACGTGAAACAATATTCACTCTAAGGTTTCATATATAATAAGAACATTTAGATTTACACATTTTTATAGTTATATTTTATTTTCATATTTGAATCTCCTTAAAACTTGTTTTGAATCAATGATTACTTTTACATTGTTATATATTTTAAATTAGGGTTTTTTTATCTTTATTTTACTTTCATAATGTAGTCCTACGTTTATGCACCAAGAAATAAGGAACCTTGTTTTGACCATATTATATGTGTACACTATATAATGTAATTGAGAAAGAAAAGGAAAGAAAAGATGAGTTCAAAGGAATATATTTAATATAATTAGTAAAATGGTAATATGGAAGGAATAGGACCGAATTCCTTAACATAAATGTTTCAACAAATTAGTCATTATTTAGTTTGGGATTTTGTGAGTGAGGGAAAAGATAAGTATATATGAAATTAGGAAATGGAGGAATGAAGGTACATTCCAAATTAGTGATCCAATATTGGGCATGTAGACTAGTAAAAAGGGATAGAAGGCACTTTAGATCAAGAGTTTAAACCTAGAGTAACTTATAGGGCAGATCGATAGAAAGGGAAAATAAAGAGTAGGAAATATCAATCAAGTAGATTGAATATTATTTTTGATGGATTTAACCCAAACTAACACCTCTCCCATAACACTCTTACTGTAAACCATCACATCTCCCCTAATTCTAGTCAACGTTGACCATTTTTTAATTGCTATATAGTTTTGTTTTCTACAACAAGTTTCAATCTATGATTCATTTTGGATTGTTTAGTGATTACTCCAATGAGACTTAGCTTGTATTAGAAGTTTAGTTGGAAGAAGGCAATGGATTGTATTGAATTGTTATAAGAGAATATTATGGAAACATTAAATGTTTCATGTCTCTAAGAATGTAGGTACAGTTTTAGGGGATTTTTTTAATGTAACAAAGGTTTCCTCTTAACAAAATTATTGTCATGAGTGTAAATCTAATTTGATAAATGTGAGCATTTTTTAAAACTATTACAATATTTGTAATGATCATTTTGTATTTACAAATATATTTGTACAACTCAATAATGGATTACTAAGTATTTTTTCTATGATACTCAAACCTTGATTACATTTTTATAATTTGATCAATTATTTTGTGCTTAGCTTCTTTGAAATTCCTTCTTAATTGTGACTTTGTCCACTGATTGGTATTGATCTAGGAATTTATTGTATCAATGAAACAATTAAAAAGAATAAATCATTATGCTAGTAATTCTAGTTTAGTCATAACCCTTAGGTAACCCAGGGTTATACAATAAATAGGGTACAAACTCATATAAATTGTGTTTGTCACTTTACGTTCTAGTCTATATGGATTGCCTCCACCTTGCACTCATTATAGAAGTGATGAAATCAACTATATAGAGGTATTAAGATATCTATTTTTCTTGGCTTAGTGATAATCTTTGGATTCAAGTCAATAGGTTAAGTTTAGCTATCACTATTTTTTGTAGTTCATTTTGTTTATCAAATATATAGGAACACTCTCTTGAGTCTAAGTTGAGCTTGAAGAGTAGGGGAGAAAATCCACTCTTGTAAAATTGGCCTATAAACCTCCATGGTTTGTGGCTATATTTCTACCAAATAGTTTTTAAAAATACTTAATACAACAAAAATATAGGGGGGGACACCATACACTATGTTATAATTAATCTCCTTAGCCTTAAACCATTTACAAAAATATTTAATAGTTTAAAAAAATATATTTAGAGTACTATAATTCTTATTCTCCTTATATCTTTAAATTTTGAGTACATACACATCTTGAATTACTCATATAATTTGAGGTTTAGTTGATTCTAGGAAAAAAATGGTAACTTTTAACCTCCTTTTGGTCCCCCATTTTTAGGAACTTGTCTTTCCCATTCTTAGATTAGAAGATAACAATTTTTATAGCTAAGATATTCAAGCATCATGTTAAGGTTTATTTTTATATTCTACTATTACAACTAAACTTTTGAGCTAGATGTACATTATCTTAATCTTTTCTCTCTTCGCTTCTATATAGAGAAGCTTCTATGTATCTTTTCGAAGGACTTGTATTTGTGTAATGGTTAATTGATCAATGGAATTAATAGTAAGAAAGCTATTATCTTAAATTTTATTAGAATTTTCTTTATTCATCTTTAGTTGTAATGAGTACATGTTTTTTTTTTTATTGCATCATGAGCCTTTGCTATGCTTATATTTATTTCTACAATCTCTCTCCCTATTCACCCCCCACACACCACATTCAATATTAGCTTAATATAGATATGGAGCTAGCTCTCAAATCTTAAAGATTGTCTTATAGGGTCCACTAGTTTTAATTTTTATATTGATAAAAATAGTATAAACTAGAGCTTGATCCTTTTACATAATATTGGAGATCTAACTTAACTAGAATGATTATGGAGTCAACTTGAGAGAGAGGAGAAGATAACTCAATTGAAACTAGAAAATTACCATTTCAAACTCTTAGGAGGATAATAATAGAATATTTAATTTATTAAATGGACAAATGAGAAGGAGAAGTTTCTATTCAAGATCAATTTTAACTAGTGAGAGAAAAAATTATTGTTTGTGAAAGGAAGCAAGGTACACATAAATTCTTTCCAACACTGGTCTAAGAGGAGATATGTACAATTTTAATTCTTTTACAGTTACTACGAGAGTTTCACAATAGGAAGATTATTAAAATAACTAGTGTATCAGTCTAGCTTGACTTTTCTAGAACTTCAAGATCTGAATCTGCTCTCCATAGTCTGCTTAGTATGTTCCACCTAATCTTCGAGTCTAAATCTCTGATTTTCAATTTGCAGGTATCTTTTTGTGATCTCCTATGCAAGGTAACAACTTTGAAAACTTAAACAACTTGACAACTTTCTCCAATCTTGCTCTTCAATATGTCTTCAACCTCGATCTATAAAACACACACTAAAGAGAGGGAAAAAGTGTTGTTTTGTTAGTAGAAATGGGTTTGCCTTGGTCAAACCCCGTTTTGCTAATCAAACCTTGAAATAGAATAAAATGGAACAAAGGAATGATGAATGAAAAAAATTTAGTGTTGCAACTCACCAAACCCTAACAACATGAATTGTTGCAAATATGCTTGAGATGGCTCCAATGGATGTAGATCTTGATTCTTGCTTGAATGTTGTAGATCTTAACTTGAATGCTTGCTTGGAATACAAAAACCTACATCACAATTGTTAGCTCAAAAAAAAATATGATGCATGATGACTTTGACATGATGCTTGATGGTTGAATAATGCTCCAAAACACTTGATAATCAGTCCTTGAATGCTCTTGTAAAATCTTGAATTCTCTTGTGAACTAAATTTTGCTAGAATGTATGCTCTCACAAAAGTCTTAGGTGATCTCATGAATTCTTAGGTGAAAATGAGTGAAAGAACCTTGTATTTATACTTAATTATGTCAAATGTCTCAAAATTAGAACACTATAAGCTGACATTAGATCTAGGAGAATAAAATCTCGCCAAGAATTTAAATTTAATATAATTTTGGGCCACACAGGAGTCATATGCTAGAAGTGGTGTATGAGTCCCATTAGGCATTAATTATCAGACCATTTTCAAAAATGCTTAGAAAAGGTGTAAAATCCAGATCGGGACCAAAAACCCTAGGTGGGACCCATACGCCAAAAGTGGCATATGAGTCCCAGACCACCAAATCTAGGCCACACAACCTAAAAACACTTGGATTATGATTGGATGTTGATTTATGTCAGGATTAATCTCAAGAATATGCACTAATTAAGGCTTGTGGATGCAAATTAAGACCAATTAAAGCATAAAGAATCCCAATTATTTAATAAAAACCTTAGAAAAGTGTGAAAGTGTGTTACAACACTTTACAACACTCCAAATAAGGCATCATTAAGGTAAATTTTTCTTACAAAGAGGCCCATTAGGTTCATTTAATTAATAAAATCCTAGAAAAGTGTGAAAGTGTGTTACAACACTTTACAACACCTTAGCAAGGTATAATTTAAATCTATTTATTTTACAAGGGTCCAAGACCTAATGTGAATATGTTAGACATACTACAACACTAAATCAAGGCTATGTTAGGGAGTAATTTTTCTGTCATTACAATGACAATAATTAAGGTCGAATAATTAGGAGAATAATGTTAGTGTCTATAGTATTCCCCTCTTTGAAACAATGTTTTAAGTGGCATTGTTTCAAAAATAAAACTATCTAAGAAGATAAATACTATCAATGACATCATTAGTGTCAAATCTAAATTTTTAAGTACTTTTCTATTGACTCCATAAAATTGACTAATGTAGGTATTGTGCAATTTACTGTATTATATTTTTGTAACCAATATAATTATTGGCATGGATAAAACAGTTATATGGACCAAGGAGTGTATGGATCTATGTAGATTGTATGGTTTTCAAACTATAATTTTTTTCGATTCCCCACAAATGGTTATTTTTCTTGCAAACATAATTGTGCTATGCATGCATCTAGAGGAAAAAAATTTCTAGACTAAATAGTGAGATTGAGTTTTGTTAAAGAGTTATCTATTATAATCACCCCCAAAAACTCAATATGAATATCTCTCATAAAAGCCACAAGTCTAATCTCCATCTAAATTAAGATTTGTAAGAATCCAAATCTAAAAAAACACATATAACCTTAAAAATTCCTCCATTCTTTTCTTGAAAGAGCATTAACTCAACTATGCACAAGATTCAACTCCTATCAAGAGTTAACAACTAGAAAAGTGTTTCCTCTTGAAACCTAACAACTAAGATGTAAAACCAAATTAAATGGAAGTATTAGCCATAATAACCATTTCTAAATAATCCCAGGAGATAAAAATATACAAACAAGTATTCATGATCTACAATGTGAATATGCAAATATGACATCGATAGGACATTAGGTGTAATCTAAGAAAAAACTTAAATGGAAAAATAACTCATATTATCAATGTATTATCTCATGAATAAAGATTATAATACACTTGTAGAGTCACCATACAAGGATTTTAAAATATCAAGATCCCTAATTTCACTCTATGTGAATAAGAAAATGATTGTTTAATCATACATTCTAATCTATTCTTCTTCTCCTAACATAGAAAAATTATAAGATATGCTCAATCAACCTTATCCAACAATCCAACATCAACAACTACTCATGTTATTTCTTTTGTAGAAATAAACTTACATGAAAGCACTAAGTGGTATTATATAAACCACAAGCTTACAAAAATATTACTCCCTCATTAGTAAATTTCCCCTTTTGGTGCTAAGTTCTCTCAATGTTAAAATTTTTATAATGTACAACACACATTGTATATTTATCTCCATGCTACATAATACATACAATCAGCCCAAATAATTCCTACCCATTTGATACTCATATCCCTAGATTCCCTACATGTGCCACAAATAAATATTAATATTAAGCATTACTAAAATTATACAAGGTGGACAACACACCATTTCTCAAAAATGGCCCACATTTCAACCTTCACCAAGAATAAACTATTTTAGCAAAAGAGTACCCTTCTTTCAAAAAAATAGATGGGTTTGATCATCTCCAAACCTTAATATAACAATTAGAAACCATAGAATCATATGTATGTTCTTCATTACCTAAACCTTCATAGTCTAATCAACAACCCAATCAACCCTATTAATCCAATTTATTAATTCAATATAATCGATCTGATCCAAGGTATTGAAACATTGTTTTAGAAACATATTAATTTATCAAATATTCCTTCACAAGAACTTCAACACATAATCATGAATCATGCATAAATAAGTGGGGTATATCATTCCTACATGTAAGATAGTCATTGGTGATCACATCCTAAATTCCCTCCCCATTTCTATCATGAGTCCCATCCATCATTCTCATCCTAAATCCCCAAAATTTTCCCTCCATTTAGCACCTCCATACCTTCTATTAGAATGGATTTGTCCTTATCTTTAATATTTTCCTACTCATTTTAAAATGTTAGCTAATCAAAAATTGAAATAAAAAATACTAAATCCAATGCAAATATAATCAACATAAACAATCCCAAATCCAAATATTATAATAATAAAAACATGGACTAAAGTATACACTAAAAATAAATATATCAAGATAGTCCAAAACACATCCAAACTTGCATCCATAGTTTTTATTCATAGCCTTCCTACAATCCTTGTTCAATTTCAAACAAGTCATTCCCCATCTCTACATTTTCTTTAAGATAATAGTTTGAACCTAAATTAACAATGCTATTATCATCATATCAATCAATCTTTAGGTTTTAGGATGACCAAAAGTAAAATATTCTTTGGCTTGTTGCTTATGTCTTGTTTCTTTCTTACTTTTTTTCTTATTTTTCTTTATATTTATGTTAGTCCATGGGCCATTTTATCACAATGCCTTCATGACCATTCAATAAAAAAGTGCATCTTTTCATATGCCTAGTTGGGTTTTTTTTCCTATAAAACACATGGAAATAGTTTCATAATGGTTTTTCCATATGATGGTGCATCCTATCATATACTATATAGTAAACATTAGGTTGCTCAAAGACCTATAATTTATACAAGATCCACAATATTCATTTTCACATCCTTCACACACACTCATTCTTTTCTAAACATATTTCTTCTAGTTTCCTATCCATAATTAATATTTCTTCTTAACCACTCTTTCCCACCACCTTTGATTTTAACCCTCTATTCTATCCCAAGTCCTTCAATTTACTATTTCTCTTCTCATTTTGATTCTCCATCCATATCGTTCATCCTTGGATGCCCTCCCAAGGGAACATCTCCTTGCCTATCATATAACCTAGGTCATCCTCTTATATTCTTTCTTTTTGTTCTTCTTCTTCTAGTTTCTTTAAAGAGACTAATTCTTTCATCTATAGCACCCTTTCAAAGAGGGGAAAATGTAGAGACCTATATTTCACCACCCTAATGTTGTAATCGACCTATTATCATCTCATCAATTAATTGTAACATCACTTTATCTTCATCGTATTGACAAATTCTATCATCATAACATTTTTATCTCATTAACTAATCATCTAATAAGCTTCTTAATTTAATCATGTTACATCTTAAGTGATCATGTTGATTAAAAAATATACTATTTTAATTAATTTATCCCATTAAAAATCAGCTGACATCACCCATAATTAATTAATAAATTAGCTCCTAATTAGTCCATGCACACATGTGTAGTTAATTAACTAATCACAATTAAATCTTGCTAACATCACCATATATATAATTAATTAGATCTTAATTAATCCAAACACATATATCTAATTATCATCACCTCTGTTCCACTCCATGTTAAATAAGTAACTAATTATTGAGTCAAGTTAGCTCTAAATCATATTAGTTCAGAATAAACAATCAAGTTAGTTAACTAGTCAATCAAATTAGTTAACACTATTAAGTTTGTTGACTAATCAATCAATTGTATTAACTATCTAAAATTTGAAAGTATTTTAAGATGGAATTTGATTTTATATTAATTTTGAATTCGTTGTTTACATTCTCATCACTTAAATAGATTATAAATTGAACTCCAGTTACCTTCTAAATTTGAACCATATTAATTTTAATTAAAACAAACTAAGATTTTTATCAAAATATTTTACATACCTCTTTATACTAAATTCTTCGTAAGGGGTTTTTTTATTAGAAAAACTTAAATCTCAATCACAATGTTGTTTCCTTATCAGTATAAAATTTGATAACCTCTGTAACATATAAAATCGACTAACTTGATTGTTTCTATTTAATTATTTTATATGCTAGTTATAAGATTAAAAGTCCCATACCGCTTTCCACATAAAGATTTATATGTTCAACTAGGCTTAGTGTAAAAATCTCTACTATATTACTGTACGGTTGAAAAGAATTGTACATACAATTGTAACGCTTAGAGTTTATATTTATATGGAAAAGAGAATTTGTAGAGTTTCAGACAGATCTATGATTGTTAAAACCTTAATTGACATCAACTATAAGAGCATAAACTTCATATACGCCGAATACGCTGAAACACACGACTCCAGTTATCTGCATCCGCCTGAGCACTTTTAGTGCGAATTCAATGACTACTGAAATAGTGTTGATATGATGAAGATTGACAGGGCAATAATGGTGTTTTTCCTGCCTTTGATCAATGGCTGCAAATCGCTTTGATTTATTTCTAAGGCAACCATCATGTACAAGCTGAAACAATGAGAGCACCATTTTAACGACTGACTTTCTAAACTTTACCCTAAAATAGTCCTTAAAGTAAACAGCATAGTTAACCTCGAGAATAGCAAACAATTTGTCGACTCTTTCCTGCAGGGTTTTATATTCTCAAGGCCGAACAACGACAAGGCTCAGACGATGATACAGCATTCAAGAATATGCGAAACACTTCAATCATGTCAATTTTGAAATAAAGTGTTTCTCTGCTCAGCCCACATTCAACTGGACGCATGTGCAGGTCATAGAGTAACCACGTCTTCTTTTCACCCACCCTCATTGCAAACTCGACGTGGCTCAACTCTCACCGCCCTAAATAACCCCAAAACATGTCATCCTCTTCTATATATTCATTGAATAAAGAAAATGTCACCATTAAAGACTAAGACATGCAACAACACATTCTTAGCGGCAGTGAAGTATCTTGGAAACTCCTTAATAACCTCATTAATGGCAGCAATGGCCTCAACGACGATGAAATCTTGTGCACTGCTCAAGTGCGGAGGAACTCAAAGGAGCAATATGGGTCACATCAACATAGCGCCACACAGAAGCCTTTGGAGTCAAGTGCAAAGCAGAGGTTTGCGCTTTCTTCCTAATCAGTTTAGATTTCGAATTCACTGCTTATTACTTCTTATACTCAATGTAGCGCCCTAAGCATACAATCAAGGACACAACACAAATAGAAATACCAAATTAAACAATTAGATAGTACAATCGATTGAATGTATTATAACTAGATTTGTAAAGAGAAACATAGACGTAATATAGAGATTACACCTGTTCATGTAATTGTTGATAAGAGTATCTCCATGATTGACAGATGGGTACTTAACTAGATCCACAATGAAACAAAATATACAAAATGGTTACAAGCTGTTTTAGTTTAAATATTATGTTTGAATTAAAATCATTAATTTAGCTAATTAATCTAGGAGATGGTCACACTTCTCAACAAAATCTCAATCAATCCCAGAAATTTAACTTACCCATTGTCCAAACTTAGAAGTTACACCTGTCTACCGTACAAAATTTATCATTCTGACCATTGCTTGCTTCTAGCATGACGTAACGTTGCAACTCCATTGCCTCCGCCTGACGGTTGTCTTACTCCCCCACTTGCCATTCCTGTGAATCGACCTTGCGACCTTCTTTTGAAAGAATTGTATGAGAAATATGATTTTGAAAGAAAATGGACTATAGGGAGTTATAAATAATGGATTGAAAAGAATGAATAGGTCATATCTACAATTTTTTTCAATAAAAAAAAAAAACTAAATAATAATGTGAAATGGTTTGTTACATCAAAGGATGAATTTGATAAGATGAAAATTACATATGACATGAAGAGAATGATAGAAAAATTAATTTTATATTGAGATTTCTTATGAGTAAAAATATAGGAAAGAGAAAGATTATAGACATACATCCATAGAAAGAAAGAAAGATTAGACTATCTTAAAGATGCCAGATCTAAAATAAAATAGAAATTTAATATTATTGTTTGGCTAAATAGTCTTACACAATATAATGAGAATATCAATATTTGTATCAACAATCTAATCTTAGAAAATGGGATAATGCTATTGCTATCTTATTGCAAGAGGAAGCAATGCAAAATTAATCTAAAGCAAAGAAAGATGTATTTTTTTTCTTTACTACAAATATAAAGAAGAATTCATTTTGTTGAGAGGAACATAAGTCTAAAGAAAGATTTGAAAAATAAATACGAGATTTAAAAAATCAATCAAAATAAGAAAATGTGTTCTTATTGAAAAAAGACTACATGCATAGAAAAAGATTGCTTAAAAAAGATTATAGACATAATGAAGCAAAATAAAAATAGAGTAAATTTTGTTCCAAAGAAAAATTCATTAATCTTTTTTACCACCTCAACACCTCAAAAGGGTGTACTAAGTGACTAATACTTAGATTTTAAAGTAATAGAACACATGAATTCTATAATTAATTGGTTTATTAATTTAACTAAAATTTTCAAAGAAATCAAACCTACAATCAACAATGTTAATACTATTATCGTAAAAGACACAACTCATGTTACCAAATAGAAATTAAAATAATTCAATAATGTTTTATGTTCCTCACATTGCTCATTATCTAGATTTAAAAGGTTACATTTTATTAGATCAATAAAAGAAAGTTGTTGTCTACGGAAGGAGATTACATATTTTATAAACTCTTGAGTAAACTACTCATCATGGGCATGAATTTATTACAATTGGTAATGAAGTGGATATTTGGGTATACCATTGTCACCTTTATTGAAATTTCAAAACTATGAAAGAGTTCATCAATAGTGGTGCATCGACAACAATTGATCTCAATTGGGACAAAATTTTAGAATTAAACCAAGTAAAGTTTGTGCTCTTTGAATTATGACAAGGATTCTTTCATAAATGAAAAATTAGATAAATGATAATGCTAAAGTTTAAAATCTATAATTTACTGTGCTATAGGTGATACATTATACAGGTAGATCGAAAAAAAAAAAAATTTACAAAAAGAGATGATGGTATAAATTTGTAATAGTAGTTCAAACATAATCTTATATGTGAAAAATACAATGAGAACAATGAAAGAATCCTGTAAAACCTTTTAAAAAAATATTTATGTTTAAAACAAAAATCTAATGAAATAAATATTCACCTATTTTCTTGCCCATCTAAAAATTATTAAAGGAAAAAATAGTATCTGATTTGGAATACTTTTTCTCCCTAATTGACAGATGCGTACATAACTAAATCCACAGTAGCAAACAAAATGTCCAAAATGTTTAGGAACTTTTTCTTTTCTTTTCCATTGATGCATTTAGTTTGAATGTTATGTACAATATAAAATAACTAGTGTATAAAATAACTTAGAAGGTTGTCACTCTTCTCAACACAATCTCAATAAATCCCATAAATTTGACTTATCCATTGTCCAACTTTAGAATTTAAACCTGACTACCATACAGAATTCATCCTGCTGACTCCTTGTTTGCGACTCCATTGCCTCCTCCTGACGGTTGTCTACTCCCCCACTTGCCATTCCCGTGATTCGACCTAGTGACCATCAATCTGTAGTCAGATTTCTCTGTCCGATTATCGCTTCATGACATTCTAGCTCACAAGCCCGTATCTTATCATGCCTGTTTTCTACCTTACATGTACTAGATACTTGCACCTCGCACACAGAATCTTCTACAGAGTGGACAGATTTCAGACAATGTACATGGTTTAAGGCCAGTCCACGAAGAGATTGAATCATTTGATCGTTTTCATTAGCAAAACTATTTGGTTTTGAAGTTTAATATATATGAGCTTAGCAATTCATTACATGTTAAATGGTAAATAACTAATATATTTTAAAATTAAAATATTGTTTTAACTCTTAAAATGCTCGATATTAAAAGAGTTGTTTTTATTAGATGCGTACTTTAATTGTTAAAATGTTTGTATTTTTGTTAGAGGTTCACTTCAATTGTCTTGTAAGTATTAGAGTGATATAAGTTAGTCAAATAATCTTCTATATGTTGTAATTATGTTAAAAGAGATCAATCTTATTAATAATAGGAAATTAGTCTTTTGTTAAATGAATTGAATTGTCATTTGACATTCAATTTACTAATGGATGTGTACAATTTGTATTTTATCAACATCTTTATATTTTATTTAATAATGTTTTGTGTGAAAGTTTTTTCTTTTCTTTTTTCCTTTTATCAACAACTTTGTTTCATTATATATAATCAAATTACATGGTATAAGAGCATTGTTAATATACATATAGCCTTTATTAATTGGCGAGGGAATAATCGTGTATATTGTGTTAAGTTATTTTTCAAATTTTTATTTGGATGTAGACATGTATCACATATTTAGTATTGAGAATTAATAGAGAATTCATTACTTAGTATAATTATATGATAGCTATGAGTTTGAAGAAAAATGGACTATAGGAAGTTATAGATGGTATGAATCTCTTACCTACAGCTCCTACTAAATTATTTTTAAAATGGATTAAAAAGCGTAAAAATGAAATATCTATAATTCCTTTCAATAAAAAAAAAACAATAACAGTGTGTAGTGATTTGTTACATCAAAGAATGAATTTGATAAGTTGAAAATTATGTATGAGATAAATAGAATGATGAAAAAAAGCAAATATTAAGTGAAATATTCTCTGAATAAACACATAGGAAAGAGAAATATTATTGACACACATCAATAAAATAAAAATAATAATATTAGACTCGTTTAAAGATATCAAATCAAAAATATTGGAGAGATTCAATATTGTTGTTTGGCTAGGTAGTCTTACAAAATCTTACGAGAATATGGATATTTGCATTAACAAACTAATATTAGAAAATAGGATGATGCTATCAATATCTTATTGCAAGATAAGGCAAGGAAAATAGTCTAAAACAAAGAAAGATTGAACAATTATATTTACTATAAATATAAAGAAAAAAACATTTTATTGAGAGGAGCATAATCCTAAACAAAAATTTGCAAAATAAATAGGAGATTCAAGCTACCAATCAAAACTAAGAAAAAAAAATCTTATTGAAAGTGTTGTGTAGAAAAGGAGATCCTAGGTATGGTGTATAGATCACCAAGATTAATCTTTCTTTGCACAAACATTAGAAGCCAAACCAACAAGGGTATGAGATTGGCTAACAACTTGGAAGGAGATCCAAAGTACCCTAGATCTAGTTCTTTCATTGCTTTGAAAATTGATTGAATTTAATATAGATTAATTAATTTAATTTAACAATGGAACCTAATCTAAAAATATAAATTTCCCACATCGAAAAAACTAAAATTCTAGAAATAGAAGATAGACCTAAGTGAGGCATGATTTTGTGCACTTGTGATGCAAATTTGAGGCTGAAATGAGAGGACAATGACATTGGATGCCCTATACTGAGAGATATTTTCATCTTTGTAACTTTAAGATCTGAAGCTCTTAGGTGTGCACTTTATATTTATTTTGTAACTTCTCATCTTTAGATTTTAACCTACAAAATCATAATAAAGAGGGGAAAGGGGGCATCTATATAAGATTTTCCCTAGGTCAAACCCCTATTTTGATATTTTTACCTCCACAAATAACTGATTGGTTGAATGATAAAATGTGTGTGCTCTTAACCTTAAGTGCATCTAAGGCTATAATGAGCTAAAATGTCTAAAAATCCTACTCAAATGTGTTAGAGAAGAATTCCTAAATGACATGTACAAGATCAACCCAAGAGAAAAGTCACATACTCTTCAGAAAATTAAAATGGACAAATATCTTGCTTAGGGAAGCAAGTAGATTAGAGTTTGAAGATGAGAACACTCTAAAAGCAAGTCATTAGGTGCTTGAAAGGAGCTAAAGCTATCTCCAGAACCTAGATTCCAACATGTCCTTCCATTGGCATCAAACTTAAATCATTTTCAAAACTTGAATAATTATAAAATTCACCTTCTAAATCTGTAAATATGAATGTATTTTGGCAGTCTTGTTGTACTTGTTATTTGCTTCTCCTTATTTTGAAATAATAATTTATGTTTATATAGTGGAACATAGGAAAAAAATAAAGTGTAGATTAACTAGATTAATTTTAATTTTCATGATTAATTTATTTTTGAGGCCCAAATTTGAAATTGCATCTCCAAAATTAAGGATAGACAAAATTAAGAAATTAAATTTGTTGAGAAAAATACCTACGCTAGGGCATTGGGTGCCCATGTCTTAACAAAATTTAATTTGGGTGTTTAGGGTCTACTTAAAGAAGGACTTCTCAAACATATGGGAACTTTTCATAATCAATTTGATGATGTTTGATTGATAAATAATTTTCTAGGGTAGTACTGGAACATTCTACTAGGTTGATAGGAAAAATTAGGGCTAGGGAATGTCTAAAATGTATTAATGGAGAGGTTACTAAAGAAATTTCCAAATAAAGAAAGAAGAATAGACATACAAAAAAATATTTCTAGAAAGAGAGTATAGACAATGTAAAGTAAAATAAGCATTAGGTAAAAAATTCAATATAAAAATTCATCAATTTTTTTTTACAAAAGAAAAAATCTTCAACTTTTTTATGACCTCAAAAACTAAAAAAAGTGTACTAAGTGACTAGTACTTGAATTTTGGAGTAACATAACACACAAGTTCTAAAAGTGTCTAGTTTATTAATTTGACTAAATTTTCCAAAATTAAGCGTATAGTTAACAATGTTAATATTATTATCAAGAAAGTCATAATGATTGAATTAATGCTACCAAATGGAGGTAAAATAAATTATCCAATGATGTTCAATATCCCTAACATTTCTCATAATCTAATTTTAATGAGTTATATTTTATTGGATCAATAAAGGAAATTTATTTATTTATGAAGGATATTTGGGTAGGTTATAAAAGCTTGAATAAATTATTCATGCATTTGGATATGCTTTATTGCAATTGGTATTGAATTGGATATGTGGGTATAAAATTATAAGATTGGTCATTTGAATTTTAAAACCATGAAAGAGTTTAGCATTGGTGCATCAACAATTAGTTTTAATTTTGATAATATTTTAAAATTAATCCATGTGAGCTTTATTATTTTGGAAGGATGGCAATGACTCTATTTCCTAAATCACTAAAAAATAAAGCATGTAGAATTGTAGAACACATTCACTTATAGTTTTCAAGTGTTTCTAAAATATCTTATGCATGGAATGTATGTGTTCATGCTAATATAGTGGCCCAATGTCTTTAAAATCTCTTAAGTGTGCAAGATGTGTATTAAAAATAATATATGTTTCCAAATATATTTAAAATATCTAAGGGGTGCAAGGTGATGGGTTAAATTTTAAGTGGCCTATACTTTAACCTTTCTTCCTTAGTTGCCACTATTATTTTTGGAATGACGAAAAAATACCCCCTAACATGGCCTTGATTTAGTGTTGCAATGTGTCTAACATATTCACATTAGGTCTTAGTCCCTTGTGAATTAAATGAGCTTATTGATGCCTTATTTGGAGTGTTGTAAAGTGTTTTACAACACACTTTCAAACTTATCTAGGATTTTATTAAATAATTGGGCTTCTTTATGCTTTGATTGGCCTTATTTTACATCCACAAGCCTCATTTAATGCATCTTTTCAAGGACAATCCTGACATAAATCAACATCCAATCATAATTAAGGTGTTTGTAGGTTGTGTGGCCTAGATTTGGTGGTTTGGGACTCATACGCCACCTTGGGTGTATAAGTCCCACCTAGGGTTTTGGGTCTCAAACTGTGTTTCACACCTTTCTAAGAATTTTTGAATTTGATCCCATAAATTATGCCTAATCGGACTCATATGCCACCTTGGGCGTATGAGTCCTGTGTGGGAAAAAATTAAAATTAATTCAAGTTTTTGGTAGGATTTTATCCTCCTAAATATGATGTCAACTTGTAGTGTTGTAATTGTAGAAATTTTTACATAATTAAATATATTAATACAAGTTTCTTTCACTCATTTTACACCTAGCAAGTTGAATGATCATTCTTATAGCAAGTTTGAGTTCACAAGAGCATTCAAGTGTTTACAACACCATTCAAGAGCATTAAAAGGAAGATTATCAAGCATTTTAGAGCATTATTCAAGCATCAAGCATCATGTCAAAGTCTTCATCCATCATGTTTTCTTTGGAGCTAATAATTGTGATGTAGGGTTTTATGATTCAAGCTAGCATTTCACTCAAGATCCATATCATTCAAGCAAGAGCCAAGATATACATTCATTCTAGAGCCATTTCATACATTTTTGCAACCTTTTAATTCTAGGGTTTCGTGAGTTGCAACATCATATTTTGTTCATTCATCATTATCCATTCCTATTTCATTTCATTTCAATGTTCGATTACCAAAATGGGGTTTGACCAAGGAAAACCCCTATCCACTAACAAAACAACATTTTTTCCCTCTCTTTAGTGCATGTTTTGTAGGTTTAGATTGAAGATACATTGAAGATAAATTTTGGAGAAAGTTGTCAAAGTGGTCATGTTACATTGGAGACACTTGGAGGGATTCTATAGGTTGCAAATCAAGGTTTTAGATCTGGAAATCAATTGGGAAGCACAAAGCAGACCTTGAAGATCAGATTTAGAATTTTAAGTTTTAGAAAACCCTAACTAGACTGATATGCTAGTCCTAGCGTATGAGTCCCAGTTTAGGTCAAAATTCAGGTTCTATAGATTTAGATACCCATTTGCCAGATTCTTGTTTCTACATAGAAACCTAGATCTAGGACTAAGTCACCAAGCCTAGTGTATGACTCCTAGTCAACATTAAATTTGTAGTTTTTAACATTTTAGAGCTTCATTAAGTCATCTTCAAATTTCTAGGTGTACACATTTTATCTTACAATTTTTTGTTCTGTTTTATATGCATTTCTAGGTCATTTAGTGAATGGTTGCATCATATTAGGGTTAAGGATTACATCTTGCATAGCATTTTTCTTTCCAAGTTCTAACTTGGTGGTGAACCCCTCATTAGTTTACAATCAACCCCTAGAACAAACCTATTGCAAGATATCTTTCTCTTTTGCATTGAGATCTCTAGGGAATCTTTGAATGTGGAGCATAAAATATTTTTTGCCCTAGGTCCTAAACCCTTGGGGTGACAATTTTCTATCTTACATTTTGGTGAACCTGCATTTAGAACATCATAATTTTGATTTGGAGTGCATCATTATCCTAGATCTTGCTTGCATTAACATTACATTAGGTTTTTCATTAGTTAATTATCATTCTAGGGTTTCTAGATTTTGCGTTACTGAAAGTGCATATAGGTTGCATTTTTGCATCTCAAATCATTGAAATTCATACAAAATATGCATTTTCGCTTAGGTTATAGATCATACAACATAAAAAGCACAAAAATCAATTGAAATTTGTGAAAAATTTGAAAAAAACCCTTACTGGGACTCATATGCCCCTCTGGGTGAATTAGTCCCAATGCAGATTCTGCACTACATTTTTCAAAATTTAAAACACTGTTTCTAAGCTTTTGTTTGTTGTTTATATCTTTCTATTTCAGTTTACAAATATTTTCTTATAGTCATTTCATTGTTAAAACCTAAATATTCTCATTATTAGGATCTTGGCCCTAATTTTAATTTTAATAAACAAAGTCTCATGGAAACCTTATTTTTAGTAGCTTGCTAAATTGGAGAAGTTAAAGGTCAATACCAACGAGGAAGAGTTGTGAGGAGTGGAAACCAATGGCGACAGGGAAAGCAATGAAAAACATGAAATACAATCGAAAAACATGGCAAAAAATGATCAATGACTGAGATTTGTTTAACCATCTTGCATACCTCATTTGGAAATCCTCACCATTCATAAACAAAAGAAACTCTACTAACTTCAAATAAGAAGATTCCTTCAACGTAAATAGAAAAGAAAAATTGAGGAAGTGAGTTTTTAGTCTCCAGGATTAAGTGGCTCCAAGGAAAATAAATAGTGACACTAAACATTTGTAACATGTATGTCATGCAATAATTAACAGATTTTTAATTCTCTATAGTGATTTGTTCAAATATTTTTGTCTGAAATTATAGCATAAGTTCGAGGTTCCATGGTGTAGTGATTAGCACTCTGGACTTTGAATCCAGCGCCCCAGGTTTGAATCCATATGGGACCTTGAAATATTTTCTTTTGATGGTTTCATTGTTTTTGTAAGGCTCTAGTGAAAAAAAATGATTTTTTTTTAAAAAAAAGCTAGTCAAATATACCAAAGTAAAAGCGAAACTTCCATAATATAGGCTTCCAAATTATTCTGTATTTAAAAGAATAGAACAATCCTTTATTTTTATGGATTGTTTTGTTCTTTTACATCTAGAATAATCTGGAAACCTATATTATTGAAGTTCATCTTTTACTTTGGTATATTTGACGAGCTTTTTGTTTTTTTTTAACTTCATTTTTTTTCACTAGAGCCTTACAAAAACAATGAAACAGTCAAAAGAAAAGCTTTCAAGGTCCCATCGGTATTTGAACCCGGGTCGCTAGATTCAAATTTCAGAGTGCTAACCACTACACCATGGAAACTTAAACTTGTGCTATAATTTCAGAAAAAAAAAATATGAACAAATCACTATAAAGAATTAAAAATTCATTAATTATTGCATGAAATACACGCTGTACATATCCTTCACAAATGTTCAATGTCGCTATTTATTTTCCTTGGATCCACTTAATCTTAGAGACTAAAAACTCATTCCCTCAAAAAAAAATTCTAATTATGTCGAAAGCATCTTCTTATTTGAAGTTAGTAGAGTTTCTTTTTTCTATGAACGGTGAGTATTTTTGAGTGAGGTATGCAAGACGGTTAAACAAATATCAGTCATTGATCATTCTTCATCATTTTTTTTGGCTATATTTCATGTTTTTTACTGCTTTCCCCATTGCTACTGGTTTTCGCTCCTCCAAACTCTTCCTTGTTGGTATTGACCTTTCACTTCTCCAATTTGGAAAGCTGCTTAAAATAAGGTTTCCATGAGATTTTGTTTATTAAAATGAAAATTAGGGCCAAGATCCTAATAATGAGAACATTTATGTTTTAACATTACGACGTCTTTTACCTTGCAATATACTATGACCATAAGAAGCTAGAATGAATATACAAGTAGGTGGCAAGCATGTAACTAAATATGGGAACAAAAGGTCAAAGTTTATTAAAGAAACTATGCTTAAAGAAACTAGGAAGAAAGCATAAGAATGCATAAACTATTCAAGTAATTAGATAGCTTGTTGATATTATGTTGGGAAACATGGCTATACCAAAATATATAGACCTTTTAGTCCAATTATGGATGTGAAAATCAATGGAACACTTATATGAAACACTCTAATTGATTTAGGTATTTTTATAAATATCACGATGAAGGAAATTGAAGAGAACATAATCTATTGAGAGGGGAGGTGAATTTGATGCAAGAGCATCCAGTGGTGTAAGGGCAATCTTGCATCACCTAAAAATAGTTAAATTTCAAGTTTCTCAGTTTTTAGATATTTTTACATTTTTGGATACCCTTTTTATCAAAATTAAATTCCCAATTTATGGTTTTTATTTTCTATTCCTGGGTGGAAAGATATTGCAGTTTTAGTTTCCTGGATTTGCACCTGAAAATCTTTCGAGTTAGATTTGAGGAACTTAGAGTTCCCGGATCGGCCCCAAAACTTTCCAACATTGGTATAGCATATTTCAAGCGCGTTTTTGACTTCGTGACCTTTCCAACGGTTCAAACGGTTCGAATCGGAGTCCCGGGAAGTTGGCGCACTTTCTAGAAGATACAATTGCAAATGCTCTTTTGAAATTTGAACTTCATGTTGTAAATTTTTGGTGCCAAACTTCCTAAACTCAAATTTGAATGTTGTTTTGGCTCCAAACTAAAGAGGAGCTCTATTTATAGGCGGGTTTCTAATTTTTAGGTAACTTTTTGGGGACAAGCTCGCATATTGCGAAAGGGTTATTCTGTAGCTTTCTGTAACTTGCATGTGTTGTAGAACTTGGGGATTTGAGATCCTCTGCATGTAAGAAGCTCCATTTTCTTAATAATAAACTATTCTCTTATTTGTGGGTTATTTTCTAAGTCTTGGGCTGCGCCCTCATCAATTGGTATCAGAGCCAAGTTTTCTTGAGTGTGAGGATAGATTGCCGATCATGAGGCAGTTCACACCAGGACCGTGGTTGTGGGTTGAGGTCAAGACAGATGCCTCCAAGAGTGATGCCTGGTAGGCGTGGTGGTGCTAGAGGTGGTCGAGGTGGCAGAAATGTTGGTGGAAGAGATGCACTGGCAGCCCTCCAGAGACAAATTGATGCATTACAAGAGCAGTTGAGAAGAGGGTTAAACCTGAGGGAGGAAAGTGAGGATGAAGGAGAGGAAAAAGGTTCAAATGCAAAAGAGGAAGAAGAAGCAATGTATCAAGACCAAATGCAGCTAATAAGGGCCATTTCAAAGATTTTTGAAAAGACCTAGAGCAGAAGTCCCCAGTTATTCCAGAAGTCTGAACCCAGAAGAGTTGATCGACTGGATCAACGAGCTAGAAGAATATTTTGAGTATGAGGAAATAGAGGACCTAGATCAGGTTAAGTTTGTGAAAATGAAGCTGAAGGGCCATGCCAGTATTTGGTGGAAAGATGTCCAGTTGGAAAGAAATCAAAGAGGAAAAGGAAAATCACCAGATGGGATCGCATGGTAGAGAAATTGAAGAAGCAGTTCATACCAGTCGACTATGAGTTAGATCTGTTGAAGAAATTGCAAGGGTTGAAGCAACAAAGCAAATCTGTGAAAGAATATACTGAAGAATTTCAAAAGATAATCATAAGAATGGGCCACACAGAGGCTAATAAGGAGAAGGTAGCCCAATACCTTAATGGGTTACGACCGAGCATTCAGGAGGAGTTAAGCCTAGTCGAATGACCACCATTGAGGATGTGTATTAGTTTTCTCTGAAGGTGGAAGAGAAGCTAAAAAAAAGATTTGATGGCAAGCAAAAAGGACGAGGAGGTCAAAGTGGAAGGGCGGAAGACCTTCAAGAAGCCAAAATGATGATGAAAAGAAAAGTGAAGATGTGGGTACAAAAAGCCAAAGGAATGACAACTTATCGCCCCATGATCAAAACAGGGATCAAAGAGGTAGAGGATGAGGGAGATATGGACAAGGATCCGGAAAGGGTGGCAAAGGAACGTGGTGAAGAAGGGCATGAGCCTATGAATGTCAACACCAAGGAAGAGCATAAAAAGGCGTAGGTCGGGAAGGGTTCTGCGATGAGAGGCCCAATCAACATGGATGATGCTGAAAGGGGAGAAGCCCTAGTGATTAGGAGAGCCCTGGTGACTGAGAAAAAGGAACCAGAACAGAGGAAGAATCTGTTTCACACAAGGTGCAAGTGTGAAGGAAAAATGTTGTGATGTCATTATCGATGGTGGGAGCACGATAATCTGGTTAGAAGAGATGGTCACAAAGTTGAAGCTGAAGAGGAAAGGCACACTCACATCTCATCGGATTTGCTGCGTAAAGACCACAAAGTTTTGGTCAATGAGTAGTGCCTAGTAAAGTTCAAGATCGGGAGCTACCATGATGAGGTACTCTGTGATATCATCCCCATGGATGCATGTCACATGTTGTTGGGGAGGTCGTGGTAGTTTGATAGGCGAGCTATACATGATGGCCATGCAAACACTTATTCCTTGACAAAGGATGGGGTTCATCACAAGTTGAAACCCCTGAAGGAGACTGAAGAAAAGGTATGCAGTAGTGCTAGAATTTTTTATGTAGATGGAAGAAAAAATTTAGAATGTATGAAGCATGAACGTGTGTGTTATGCATTGATTCCTAGAGTGAGTAAGGAGGATAGTGAGAAGGTTCCAGAAGAAGTTTCTGGGATGTTTGATGAGTTTCAGGATATTGTTTCCGATAATGTACCTAAGGGCTTACCACCAATAAGGAAGATCAGTCATCAGATTGACTTGATTCCTGGAGCCAGTTTGCCAAATAAGGTAGCCCATAGAATGACTAGCAGAAAATGAGGAGTTGAACAGACAAGTTCAAGAGTTGTTGAGAAAGGGTTTGATACATGAGAGTTTGAGTCCATGTGCAGTACCTGTAGTACTAGCACCAAAGAAGGATGGGGAATGGAGGATGTGTACAGATTCCTGAGCCATAAACAAGATAACAATCAAGTATAGATTTCCCCTGCCAACGATGGATGACCTAATGGATTGTTTGAGTGGAGCTCAGTACTTCACAAAGATTGATCTAAAGATTGGATATCATCAGATCCGGATTCGAGAGGGAGATGAATGGAAGACTGCCTTCAAGACCAAAGAGGGCCTATATGAGTGGTTAGTCATGCCTTTTGGGCTAACCAATGCAACAAGCACATTCATGCAACTCATGAACGAGGTGCTAAAAGAATTTCTAAGAAGTTTTGTTATTGTGTATTTAGATGATCTATTTTTATTTTCAGTAAGACATTGGATAAGCATCTAATGCATATTCGGAGAGCCTTTGAGAAGTTAAGAGAAGAGAAACTATTGATTAATATGAAGAAGTGCAGTTTTGTGAAGAGGGAGTTAGTGTACTTGGGATTTGTTGTCTCAGCAGAAGGTATCAAGATGGACCTAGAGAAGGTGAAGGCTATTCTAGAATGGCCTACCCCAAGAACTACTACCGAGGTGAGATATTTCCATGGTTTGGCTAGTTTTTATAGAAAATTAATTAGAAACTTCAGTAGTATTTGTGGACCCCTGACTGAAATAATGAGAGGGGATAGAAAAGAATTCAAGTGGAGCAGTGGAGCGGCAAAAAGTTTTGAACTGTTGAAGCAAAAGGTGACAGAGAAACCTATTCTAGCCCTCCCAGATTTCAACAAGGTGTTTTAGGTGGATTGTGATGCGAGTGGTTGTGCCATTGGAGCAGTGTTGAGCCAAGAAGGTAAGCCCATTGCCTATTTTAGTGAAAAGTTAAATGATGCCAAGAGATAGTATTTTGTATATAATCAAGAATTTTATGCAATAGTTCAAGCATTAAAGAAATGGAGACATTATTTGTTGCCAAATGAATTTGTTCTATATACTGATCATCAGGCCTTCCAGTACCTAAATAGTCAGGGAAGATTAAATCAGAGGCATATGAAATGGGTAGAGTTTTTGTAGAGTTATACCTTTGTTTTGAAACATAGGAGTGGGAAGTCAAATAGGGTTGTAGATGCCTTAAGTAGGAGGCATGCATTGATGACAAAGATGCAGATTGAAGTGGTTGGGTTCAATGAACTTAAGACACTATACGCAAAAGATCCTGATTTCATAGAGGATTGGAAAGCTTGCAAGGAACCTGTTACAGTGGACAGGACAAGGTTGCTAGATTTCATAATACAGGATGGAATTTTATCTAAGGGAAGTCAATTGTGTATCCTGAGGAGTTCCATGAGGGAGAACCTGATAAAGGAGAAGCATAGTGGAGGAATGGCAGGACATTTTGGTCAGGATAAGACCATTGCCATTATCAGTGAGCATTAGTATTGGCCTCTGTCACATGATGTGAAGAAGTTTGTACAAAGCAAGGGTATGTCAGATGGCTAAAGAAGTGAGCCAGAATACAGCTTATATCAGCCTTACCTGTACCGAGAGGCCATGGGAGGATATAAGTATGGACTTTGTTCTTGGTTTGCCAAGGACACAACGAGGGAATGATTCAGTCTTTGTGGTGGTTGATAGGTTTTCGAAGATGGCACATTTCATTCCATGTCAGAAGACCCATGATGCAGTCCACATTGCTAGCTTGTTCTTCAAAGAGGTGGTGAGGCTACATGGTCTGCCAAAGAGTATTGTTTCAGATCGTGACACCAAATTTGTGGGGTACTTTTGGAGGACCTTGTGGAAGAAGCTGAAGACAGAGTTGAAGTTCAGTTCTGCACACCATCCACAAATAGATGGGTAGATAGAGGTTGTTAACAGGAGTCTGGGTAACCTATTGAGATGTTTGATAGGAGATAAACCCAAAGAAGGGATGGACTCTGATCTTACCCCGTAGAATTTTCTACAACAATTTCAATAATAGAAGCACTAGTAGATCTACCATTCCGTGACATTGTGTATGAGGTAGCCCCAGTAACAGCCCAATTGAGGAAGATGGACCAAGAGAAGAAAAATAAGTGTTGAAGCCAAGATTTTGCGTAATTCACATCAAGGATACGAGAAGGTAAGAGAACATATTAACAAGATGAATATGCAAAGATAAGGCTAAGGCGCATCGAAGAGGAGGTATATGGAGTTTCAGATTGGTGATGAAGCGATGGTCCACTTGAGAAAGAAAGGTTTCCAGTGGGAACACATAACAAATTGAAGATGAAGAAGTTCAGTCCTTGTAAAATTTTGAAGAGGCATGATTCAGTGAATGCATATGAGGTAGAGTTGCCAGATGGATTCAACATTTCCTCTGTGTTCAACATTTCAGATTTGACAGAGTATTATGAAGGTGGCGCAGAGGAAGTACCAACGATGGAATAGTGTGGGATTCCAGCACCTACTTCAAAAAAGGAGGAGATTGAAGAAATCCTGGATAGTCGTAGGAAGGAGTACCGTAGAACAAAAGTAATATGATCTAATATCCGTGGAAATTGAAAGAAGGCCTGAAGATTCGTCCTTAGTTCGCTCTAAGGCAGAGGTTGACGCTTTGGTTTTCTCCACCACATTCGAGACGATGGTCACTTCCCAAATTACCTCCTCGCGGTTCATGCAGGAGCATCCAAGGTAAGGGCAATTCCATCACCCAAAAATAGTTAAATTTCAATTTTCACTTTTAGATGTTTTTACATTTTGATACCCTTTATCATAATGAAATTCCCAATTTATGGTTTTATTTTTCTATTCCCCGGTGGAAAGATATTGCATTTTAGTTTCCTAGATTTGCACCCTAAAATCTTTCCTCGAAGTTAGATTTGAGCACTTAGAGTTCCCGGATCAGCTCTAAACTTTCCAAAATTGGCTTACATATTTTGAGTGCTGTTGGACTTTTGAACTTTCCAACGGTTCAAACGTTCATGACCTGAAGTCCTTAGATCAAAAGTTATGGCCTCCGAAGCATGACTTCTAGAAGCAAGATACAATTAAAAATGCCTTTGAATTTGAACTTCATGTTATAAATTTTCAGCGCCAAACCGCCTAAACTCAAATTGAATGTTGTTTTGGCTCCAAACAAATGAGGAGCTCTATTTATGGGCGGGTTTTCTAATTTTTGGGCAACTTTTTTGGGGACAAGCTCGCATATTGCGAAAGGGTTATTCTGTAGCTTTCTGTAACTTGCATGTGTTGTAGAACTTGGGGATTTGAGATCCTCTGCATGTAAGAAGCTCCATTTTCTGAATAATAAACTATTCTCTTGTTTGTGGGTTATTTTCTAAGTCTTGGGCTGTGCCCTCATCATAATTAGTACATCGAATCTATTTGAAACTCTTTATTTCAACACATATATCTAATCATGAAAATTGAATGAAAATAGCTACTAATAATTGAGCAAGTATACATTCACACATGAGAACACTATATATGTACATGGAAAACCAAGATGGGAAAAACTATGGTGATAATAGTTGCTTGGATCTATTATCCAAATCTAGCCTCACAGAGTAGTAATGTAATACAATATGAAGTAGGAACCAACCTACTAGAGACACTAATCCCCAATTATATTTTAAGGTACCAACCTATAGGAGACACGAATCCCTAATACAAATATTTGAGCAACAACTCAATAAGCAGAACACTAGTCCTACTAGAATACACAGAAAATTTTTGCAAATCTTTAATGATGATAACACAACTTAAACAAGATCAAAACTTGTTTGAGAAATTCTCCTTCACTCTTTATGATTTGATTATGGAACACCATGATTGAAAGATGGAACTCCCATTACAAAACTTGAATTACACTTTCTCGAACAAATTCACATCCATACACACCCTCATATGTTAACTTACCATTTGCTCTTATCTTGTTCTTACACACAACTACACAAGAGAGATCGAAAGTATGCTGATTATATATAATACATTACATTAACATCACTCCTTCTTGACTAGGGATCCATAATTAACCAAGACGATATAAGGTGGACCAAAATTAAAATTGCATGAAACATATATTGAGTTTGTCCTAAATCAAATTTATTTCCACCAAAAGAACATGACGTCATGGGGCTCCATAGGAACCTTAACAAGGACCTATTTTAGCATCCCATGCTATCTCTAGATGCTCCACACTACAAGCTATTTTAATAAAGTTCCAATAAAGTTCAACTAGTTAACTATTAAGAACATCGACCCTTTTATCACTTCAATATTTTTATATGTTGAACATAAATTTTAGAAACTCTGGAAAATGATAGAACATGTGTAGACATACTCTCCATCCAAACTACAAAAAAAACTTGCATCTAGAAGGAAATGTGGAACATGACTATATTGCTAGAGAAATTTCTCTACCTTGAGTAACTGACCTAAAAAAATTTGGATCAAAGTTTTAGATAACTTCCACCAATAGGAAAGGATATAAAATAATATTACAATCATACTCCAACTATTACCTAGTTTGTTACCAAATTCCCAAAACCCATGTGCACCCAAGTGCACAGAGAGCATTCTAAAAAACCTGCTAGATACCCTGATAGAAATGACAAAACTAATTAACACCTTTGACATCAATGACAACCTATTTCCAACAAAAACCATGGAAAATTTTGGACTAGATGACTTATGACCCACACCCATAGTGATTCAATTTATAGATGGTTCAACCATCAAATCTAAAGGGTTCATGAAAAACTTTATTATTACACTTGATTAATGGGAATATCTCATAGAATTTATGGTCCTACAACCAAAAGATAACTTGGGATGATGTCTACCCACAATCGAGTGACCATGGTCAACAATAATTGGTGATTTCATTGGTTGCACATTAAGGAATATGAATATTTTATATGCAAATATAACCAATAAGTTAGTTCTATATCCACTAGAAAAAACCTTTCCTAACTTAGACCAACTTGTCTAGCCAAATCCTAATAAGAATGACCAATATTTCATGCAAACATTAATGAAAATTGAATGAAGTTCATCAATTGAAACCCAATATCAAGATACAATCCTCTCCAATATTGTGTAGGAAAAATATGCAATAGACTTGTAGTATGATTGTTCTTTGATATGATTATCCTACTTGATGCATAGTATTCC